>CM065395.1:9277500-9497500 GCA_033060915.1 Euryodendron excelsum
TACCAACAAGAGCTTGATGTAACTACAAGAATTAGTACAAAGCCTGTTGGTAACCTCAATGCAAATGACTTGGCCGGGAGTACGAAAAAAATTTAATTTTCCGAGATAATGCGTTGCTCTTATGTGGTAGAATAAGAATTCTTCTATTTACTGAATTTTAGTGAATTCTAAAAAAAGGTCAGTTGAGAGCAGCAGCACTCGATAGGTAGACATTTTTGGAACACCTCTAACACGGACAAAATACAAATAGTCAATTTTGAAAACTAAAATTTACTTTTGTAATGGCAATTGGTTGTCATGACAAGATTACTCTCTCTCTAAAGTTGTATATAGGAAATAAAAAAGAAAGTGTAGAAACAACATGAAGTGTCCATTTCACTAAAACAACCATTTTGTATATACCAAACCATAAACTAAAATATCCAAGCACTGATCCTTGTTTGTCCATGCTGAATATTGTAGTAGTTCTGACATATGACTGGTCTCATGCTTCAATTCTTCTTTTAATATTTTTGTTTTTGTTTTCAATCCTTTATCCACTTTATTTTTTCAGTAAGCCATTATAACACTTCCAAAGATTCCATTTTTGTTGCAGCTGGTTCTTTTTAATGCGTCTAAATTTAAAAAAAAAAAAAAAACTACCGATAGGAGACATAATCCCAAAGCTTGCACTTTGTGTTTGTATGTGTCGCTTACTTTAAACTTCCACAATTAAACTTTGATAAAAAATTACATGCCAATCACAGTTATTCTTTTGAAGGAATTAGTGCTTCTAAAAGGTGTCTATTGGAACCAATAGATACACCCATAAACTTATCTTTTTGACTTCAATAAAATATATTGTTGCACTCCTTTAACTTGTTTTTTTCTCACTAACACTTCAAGCCGATAGAGCAGTGGGACGATCACTGTAGGCTTCTATATCCCTTGCAGTGATCCAAAAGCAAAAAAAAAAAAAAACACAGTAATCATCATCTATGATGCTTGGACTGGTCTCGCTTTGGTGTGAGCCGGATGATTAAGAAGAGTAACTTCTCGAGAAGAATATCAAATCATCGAACAAGATAGCATCGTATTTGTTTTATATATGTTGTGAATTTTAAGCTTGGCAGAGAAATTCTTGCTTGAATTAGTCCTTAGAGATATATAGAAATAACATTGACTCGAGTCGACATATTATTGACCTATATAGCTATAACAAGAGGTTTCTTCATTGTTAGCCATCCTACTTTAAATCATACATGGCCAACGGATGATTGGAGATTGAAAGCTTCTAGCACTGGTCCAAATTTTGCAAGCCTTGTAAACCAAAATTTGAGTCTTATATGCAAAAATAAAATAAAAAATAAAAAATTAATAAAATGAATTCCATAACATCAATTTTGTTCTCTAACACTACAAATTTCATATTAGACACAAGAAGCATGATAATAAATGCTCAATAAAACATTATCTTTCTCATGCATCTATGTTGTTCATGGATGATTCAGGCATTATAAATAGTATAATGTTATTTGTTAATTATAGGAGTGATTTAATACTAATTCTTGGACGAGTATCGAAACTTTTTTCTTATTAGATTCTATTTTATATGCAAAATTATTCAATTTAGACTATATTGTATCTTTAGAATTTTGGCCAATCAAAGTTTTAAGGTTGCCATCATTTTTCAAACATCATAAAAGGACTATTCAAAGTTGGGGACCATTCCTCAATTCTTATTATTCTCTGTCATAACTATAACACACAATATCAAAATCACAAGGGGATATTCAAAATTGGGAGGCCATAGCACCTGTATAACCCCTAATTCTTCCCATTTAACTGAACTATAACTTACCCAATATATCTGCTCAAAAAAAAAAAAAAAAAAGAAACCTACCAATGTATCTCATATTCTCTTGAATGGTATATGGAAATTTAGGTTGGTTATGGACTCAAACCAGGGCGCCTATCATGGGTCCCCATATTCATACAAGATGGAACAGAAAGCTCCTCGATCCTCATTATTTGTAGGATTAATGTCAAATCACTTATAGAAGGCTTTATTAGTGAAATTCCACTGTTCTTGAGATTCTGAACGCGCCGTTTTTTGCAGCGAAAAACGCAATCCAACCAAGATGTCCAACACAAAGCTGGCTTACACCCCAAACCCTTACAGAGAGCAGTTCATCAACAACTGGTTTGCACTTTGCAATTAGAGCTCTATACACTGCATGCAGCGTTTGCCCTAATAATCCATCCCTCCATAAAATGGCTTCTCTCCTCTTCAACTTCGAACAACTCTTCCCGCCAATCTTCCATAACCTTCCCAAAAATTCATGCAACCCTTACTTTACAAATCTAATGGCACATTCTAGCAGTAGCGGCAGTGGGAGCATTGTGCCACCTCAGCCTGACGCCCCTTCTGGTCAGGTATCTGGGCGGCACCCAATTTATCGAGGAGTGAGGCGTAGGAAAAGTAGTGGGAAATGGGTATCTGAGATTCGTGAGCCGAGGTCGCCTAACCGGATTTGGCTCGGAACATTTCCCACGCCTGAAATGGCTGCTGTGGCCTATGACGTGGCATCACTGGCTCTAAGGGGTCAAGATGCCGAGCTGAACTTTCCGAACTCGGCTTCTTCCTTGCCGGTTCCTGCCTCTACCTCCCCACGCGACATTCAGGCGGCTGCAGCCAGTGCAGCTGCCGCTGCTGGGGCGGCAGTGGATGCTCTATCTGGGGCTACTGAAAATCCCACTGCGGAGGAGAATCCAGCTGCTAATGAATTTGTTGATGAGGATTTGATCTTTGATATGCCTAATGTTCTTGTGAATATGGCTGAAGGGATGCTTCTTAGCCCTCCACGCCTTGATGTTCCCGGTGATGACACTGCAGCTGACAATACAGGAGACCAGAACCTGTGGAAATTCCCTTAAACCCATCAATTTATATCCACATATAGTAACATCATCTTTAATAGTTTCCACCAACCAAATAAAAGAAAATAAACCAAAAAAAAAAAAAAGGCTTGGTTTAATATGTGATAGCAGTCATGGCTTAAATGCCGGCTGAGAGCATCGAGTGTGGCTAAGAGTGGGCTTGTTTTTTCAATTTTTGTAAAATATTCATCTTCTGGGTTTAATGTTATTGCACCTTTTTGTTCTACTGGTAAATGCTTCTTGACTAAAACAAGTGCAAGTAAAAGGAACCCTTTTGATTATATATTTCGGAAGAGGTTAGGCCATTGCAACTGAGACTGAAACCCTAGGTTATCCTTTGATCATGCATTTATCAAATAGAATCACATAAAACTCATCTGGGTTTTCTTTTAATTTATTGTGTTCAATGAAAAATATCTTGATCTTGAAGTGGTTCATTATAGCCATCAACTGCCACCAACTGAATTTTCAACTACCAACTAACATATAAGCAGGCAAGAATTCTGTCCAGGAAATATGTATTATATATCACATCTCAATCAGCACACGAGATTACGAATTTGTGTTGGTAACATGAAAATAAATTTATGGCACTAATGAAATCTCTCTCTCTCTCTCTCTCTCTCTCTCTCTCTCTCTCTCTCTCTCTCTCTCTCTCTCTCTCTCCACATATATATAAACACTGTCACACACAGACATATATATATATGACTTGTGATACAAGTACAAACACTAGCAAGCCACACACCACACCAAAAACACAAAGTTCTGCAACCGCATCTAGAAGTAGGAAGGTAAGAGAAATCTAGAAATGGCCAAGGGCTTGATCTTAAATTCAAGGTTCAGTACACTTGAGGTTTTCAAATCATAAACGCAAGCAAAGATAACATCTATGGTTTGGTGAAGAAAAAGCAAGCAAGTTGGCTAGTTTAGTCAAGTAAAATTATTAAAACGTTGATCCTAGGGTTTTGTCCACCCAACCATGTAATTGATTATTATTTTGCCATATCCTTTCCTATTTTAGATGAATGGATATTAAATGACTAATAAGGGCGGGCGCACCTTTTCCTTTGTTGACGTGTCATTCTCAATGCCAGAATTCTTGCCACGTGGCACTCAAACATTGGGAATTGGTATGGAGGTTCATCGCAGGATGGGACATTGACACTTCAACTGTCTCTTGTAATCCATGTCGACCTCTTGATCATATAATATTACTGAACTGAATAGATTCAAAGTATAAACAAACTTCTAGTCATTTTCTATGCAGTAAAGGACCTCTAATTAATTAAGTCTCATGATTCAATGACCAAAAATGACTGTGACCTTTCATTTTAAGCTAATTTTGAGAGCTTGAGATTTAGGAATCTGTCATTTCTAAGATCTCTTATTCGAATACTATCAATTCTTTAAAGTCACTTGAAGTCACTCTCAGGATATTTAGTTCAATAATTACACAGTTTGTATAAAACAGAGGGATTGTACAGGGCTCAAGATTAATCTAAGTGTGTGCAAGTTAATCCGAACACCAAGTTAACAAAAAAAATAAAAATAATACATATACATTTACTTGAAGTTAATCAGGCCATGGGCAACTACTCCCCTAAAAATTATCCTCCGACGATTGGGATGCCAAAACTACTTGAAGATGGATAAACATAGTTAAATGCATCTCTCATCAACACATTTACACCAAAAAAAATAAAAGAAAAACTCGAAAAAATTTACTGGGGTTTTCTTGTTCAGTTCTGTGAATGAATTTGGAAGGAAGCAAATTTTCATGCTTTGGGTGGCCATCAATATAAGTGATAATTAGGTATTAAACAATGATTTTAAGCACCAAAAAATCCTAATTATCACTTTCATTGACGACTGTTCTTAATTTCTTATGCTTCTACTGTTCAGGCCTACATATGACATGAGCTCCCCACATCTTAATTAGTGCCTATACAACGCTTAGCCATCCGAAGAAAGTAGATTAGTAGATTGATACAGCCATTGTACAACTGTAGTCCCATTTACGATGGGTGGAACATAGAGTTTTTCCTTGAACAATATATACTTTGGGTTACCTTAACCTATGAATGATTGCCTCCAAAAACCGATCCTCGTCCCTTTACAAATATAGTGCTTGAAATGATTTTGTTTTCTTGAAAATCTAACATGGAAATTTTTGGTTTTAAGGTTGCACAGTCTCACACTAGCTAATGGAGGAATAGAAGGCAACAAATTTTTTTGTTTGTAGTGTTAAACAAGATACTAGGATAATGAACAGCCTAACAAATTCTAATATAGGACCAAATTTTCAAAATGGCACCATAGATTACTATGTCTCTTTGTTTCTCCAATTTTTTTTCACCACATCTAATTAATAATGAGGAACATATTAAGATCCAATTTAATACTTACAGAAACTGATTACACCAAGTATAATCTAAGTCCTTATATTTTTCTTTTGTTAGGTTTAGGATAGGGGTAAAAAGCTTTACTTGGTATATGTGTACTTCTAAATAGGTTTTGGTGTATTTTGCCGGAATTTGGGAGCAATTGAAGCTTTAAAAGAGCAAGTCAAGAAGAAAAGCCACCGTCCGGACGGAAATCACCCCATCCGAACAATGAGAGAGTTAGAAGAATAAAAAAGAAATCAGTCATCCGGACGACTTTTGAACCTGTCCGAACTATCATAGAAGGGGTAAATTTAGAACTTCAGCCGTCCAGATGGATTTTAACCCTGTTTGGACGATCAGAGCCTAGCATAAAGTCTTCCTTTGTTCAGCCATCTGGACGGTACGCACCTGTAACTGTTAGTTTTCCGATTCATTAATGTACGAATTGACTTCAATTGGAAGGACTTTTTCTTAACTTTTAGGGAGATAGAGAGTACTTGTGGAGATAAAAAAAAATATCTAGAGATTGTACTTCAATTCAATTACTTCAGATTTTTGTGATGAAATCAATTGTTCTTCAATTTCAAGTATTTTCAATTATGAGCCTGGATAGCTAAATCTCTCCTTTTGGTAACGGGTGTGAAGAGAACTTAAAAGGATTGGTGATTCGTTGAGGTATCGACTGTATTCTAATGCTTAATTTTGTAATTGTGTGAGTTTATATCAATTCAATTTAGAATTTCTAGAATTCAAGTGCTTGTGATCATGCCTTTGAATTTTTATACACAAGTTGGGTTTTGGGATAGGTAATTGGGATAGGAATTACTTAGACCTATGATATGAGCACTTAGAAATCAAGTGCCTAATTCTAACTGAATTGTGTTAAACTCTATTTTGGACCTTATGGCTAAATTCTCCGATTCAATGCCACGATTGATGGTGATGGCATGAATTGAGATAAGAGATGCCTTGGGGAAATCACCAATCTAATTTAGTGATTGTATCATTCTTTGTCAAATTTCTCTCTAAATTCAAGTCTTCATTACAAACAATTTTTCATTGATTTTGCACTTTTCTTCTCTAAATTCTTTGTGAGTGAGTTGTTGCTAGAATTAATTGTTCTTCGGATTTGTTCATCAACGTCATTGCTATATAAGCTTCCTTGAGGAGATGATCTTAGATTTCACTGAGTAAAGCTGCATCGCTCCGTATACTTGCCGGTTAAAATCGACAATACCATTTGGAAGCGATCATAAACAAAGGCATTTCTCCGCCAATTTGGTCGTAAAACTTTCTTGATTAAGAATCGAGTTCCTCCATTGAAAATAGATCCATGTTGCTGAATAGATTCAGAATGCATTGTCAAAGTGGAAGGATAAAATGAAGATTCGCTAACCGTGAGAACCATTTGGAGAAATCATGCACTTAGGAAGAGTGCACCTCCTTCACCATTCATGCAAATCTTATATTTTTACCCTCGTGATATGAAATTAAGTTGCACTTCATTTCTTTGAAAATGACCTGAACAACATCTCAGGGCACGAATATGGAGGTTTAGTATATTCACTATTCTTATCAAATTAAGTTGGACAATACTGCAGCATATAAACTTCTCCTTTCTCTTGCCATATAATCCCTATAGAAGGTTTAATCAACTTTTTAGCAATACAGATAACACTATGGTGTCAAAAAGGCCTCTAAGAAGTTAGATTTCACCTTTTTATTAGTTTTAATATATTACAGCCTTTTAAATTGAAAAATTCTACAGCTACCGGTTTTGTTTACCGGATTATCATTATAGATAGATATAAGTAAGTAAATCTCACTTGTATTAAATAATGTGAACCTCATTACCTTGTGTCTATCCGTGATGATAATTTGGTGCACAAAGTCGATTGCTCTACCATTACTCTTTTAAATTTCTCATTCCATGATATGTAGCAAATAGTTAATGAAGTAGGAAGCCTACATTTCATATATGAGGGAGTTCATTATCTGGGGCTTGCCTTGAGAATCACCGAGTCTGGTAAGGCCGTTTGGTAAAGTTTTTTCGCTTAACTTTTTTTTAGCTTATAAGCAAAAAGGTTAGGTTTTTTTTTTTACTTTTTTTACTTTTTTTTTTTCGGCTTATCTTTAGCTTATAAAAGTAAAAAAAATAAAAATTCCAACTTTTTTTGTTATAAGCCCAAAAAATAACACCAAAAAAACTAAAAACAAAATTGCACCAAACGGGCAAATAACCGAAATTCCAGTGCCGTGGGGGTTGAGGGCTGGCTGCGCTTAAACATATTTTTGGTAGGTTGTATTATAAAATATTTAAAATTATCAATAGCTAAATATTTTAGGTAATATTTTTTTCTTGTTATAATTTCTAAATTTTTGACAAGAGAATTAGGTTGAATCCTCTCAATATATATATTCTTTTGGGTGCACAATTAGATCAACAATAATACAATCATCCTATTCAACGAAGAAATCATGCAGTGAACCTTATTGCCTTTTCTCAAAGTTGGCAAAATAAACTTCTAGCAGTTTATTATAAGTGTTAAATTATATTAATATAGTTTGCTAATTCTACAGTTTCTTAGTTAGCTTGTTTACTTATGTGTTTATTTTTTTATCTTCTATTACTTGTTCACCACTCCACTTAGGTTTATATATATAGACTCTCTCTCAGTATAATAGATTACTTCAACATATTAATACAATGTATTATGATATGAATATTTGGTTCTAGTATTCTCCTTCTTTCTATCTCTCTTATATTATTTTAAAATGGTATCAGAGTTCTTCTAACAATAAAATAAATAAAAAGAATAGAAAATTTGCTGCCATCTACGCACCTATAAGTTGCTGCGATCCCTCAATAGTCTTTTCAACTTTGTCCATCCCTTCTTAGCTTCTTGTAATTGTCTGAACTATCAACAAACCTGCTCTAACGTATAAATTAACAGCGAGGGTGTAACTGTCTGAATCAACTCATATCGGAGGCGTGGATTAATCCTTAAAAACTTTATGTTTGAGTTCATACCAAATGACACAACTTTTCTTCTTCTTCTTCTTCTTCTTTTTTTTCTTTTTTTTTTTTTTGTTTTGTTTTGGAGAGTAAAATTAAATTACTTTCGTAAGTGGGAAACCAACCAGACAATTTGCAGCTCAAAAATGACTCCCTGGCATTATCCCAATACGTTCTAATCATAAGATAAGATTTTGGTACCATAAGTCATTAGAACTGTCTAATCAGTTTGATTTGTATTCCATAAGCAAGTTTATACTCGGTAAAAGCAATGGATGGCGCGCCTGTTGTCGGCATATTCTTAATGGTCCGTCAGCTCAAAATAATCCATCTTTCTCCTTTCTACTGCACATAATGACTATATATATATGAGGATATGGTAAACAGATGTTAAGCACCAGTTGAGATGTTTGATCAATTGATTGACATTCTTCCTATTCCTGCATCATTGCTATCCTTTTCAGCAATGCTAAAAGGGATATATATGACAAATTTGATCTTTGAATTTATGGGAAATTAGCACTGCAGTCAGTAGTTTCTTCACCCAAAAGTGCCATAGATTTTCCATCATGGAGAGGATACAAGATTTATCCAATGCATGACAAAGTACTAGTTAAAGTTGTTTCATGATACATGTTGCAACATGACCTAGTAGTCCATGGGATGGATACTGGGTGGAAATTATATCATGGTTTGTTTTTCTTTTTTTCTGATAATATTTTGGCTTGAATTTTTTCTTTTTTTTTTTTTTTTTTTTTTTTTTGGTATAGGGTGTATAGGCATTTGACTGACTACTCTATCGAGTTCGTGTAGGACTATCGTCCACAAGAACTATGTAAGCTTTATGCATTGCATGAATGGTGGATGCCGACAAAGGAGTATGAGAAGAGATCGAACTTGAAATCGTATGTTTTAGTATGAGAACTAGCCGATCACTAGACTACCACTTGTGGTTGTGGCTTAAAGTTTTGTCCAACTTATTTCAAATACCAAAACATGGAACTCCAACCAACTCTATTTGCTTTTGCAAAGTTCCACAAACATAGCTCAAAATTGCAACATAATCAACAAGCAGTTTGCAAATGAAAAACCAGAACAAATTCAAAGCTTCAATAGGACCCATCTTATATATGTGATTGATCCAAATCATAAATTTGGATCTTTTAAATCATAGACAGCTTTGGTTTGTTAAATAACAAGCCCAACCCAAACAATTTTTTGAGCACTTCGCACATCCACATGGACTCCTCTCGAGATGCAATTTTATAAAATGGGCCAAAAAACAGATGACAAGGCTAAGAAAACGCTCCCGGTCTGCTGCCAACAGGACCACATCTGTTCTGGGCTATGACCATTCTAAGCAGCCTTCGACCAGCCTCTTAGATTATTATTTTTTATTTTTGTTGTATACATATAGAAGGGTTGAGCATTCTCCAAATAATCCTTTCTAAATTAACCTTTGAATTTCTTTCTGAGTTTTTATTTGGAGCATTCGCTCAATCCAAGCTTAGGCCTTCTATTTTCAGATAAATTCTGAACTCTATAATTGGTCACGGACCAGAGTTTCTCAAGCACGACATCACGTCATTACGCATGAACCTTTTTTACCTTCTGAAATGGAGATGATTAAATATAGTGATACTAATTTACGTGCCTTGAAGGTATACTAAGCGTGGTGTAGAACAGTAGAAGAATGTGTTAAATTAATATTTTCCATTATTATGTGGCCTTCCTTATACATTCATAAAGTTACTCCTACACCTTAATCTAATCAAAATAGGGGCTACCAACATTTTGCAGTATCTAACGATCCATGCTAAATGAATTTGTCGAAGATTTTACATTCTCCTTTCCTTTTATGATGTTGCCAAACATGGAGTAACGGAATATAGGCCCACAACTCGCTTAACCAATTAATCTAGGTAGGTTATTGAATTGCTCTTAAAGATGATGTACAATTGAGCTTTCATGCAAGAGAACGGGTGTCGCGATTGAAGTATAAACCGGTAGTATCCGGCATTATTCTCTTCCAAGGAATCAAGCCAAATATAGGCGTTACATAGGCAAACAACCAACAATTGATTCGAATTAGAAAGTTACTTAAGTAAATTGAAGCTATCTACAAAGAAGACCAAAAATATGTTCATGATGAGGGAGTTGCAATTACAAATTCAATTAATTAAACTAAGTATGAAGGGCAATTCTCCTACCCGTCCCCAGGGCATAGAGAAACTGGCCTCTACGCCTAGTCACCTCTCCTCGTCGCCCTAACAGAAAGATCGACCCGCAGGTAAAAACGAACATCAGTACGTATCTCGGAGCAAGGAATTTCTTCTCAATCTGAGAAGAAATCCACTGGGTATCGAGCACACAAATCTCAGCTACCATGACATCATGCTCTACCGCACCCTGCTGAGGCCAACTCAAAGTTGGGTCATAGACCCGGGGTAGACCAAAGAACTCCGCAAAGGTGGCTAGGGTAATGGTAATGGTCTTACCCCTAACAGTGGAAACAATACGCTCATCTCCGGCAACATCCGACAGTGCTCGGATGTTAGCCATCAACTCAGAGACCAAACCCGTCCTATGCTGACCACTATACTGTGCTAATCTCAGCCACCCCCGGCTCTCAAACATCTCTCTCCAAAGATAGGGCTCACCCGTGAAGTGCTCGAGAGTCATCGCTCTCTCCTGCACCGGGCCCTTCTTACTGAATATCTGATCAAATCTCTGTTGTGCCTTCCCGTCAACAAACCGGGAGGCATCAAAGGCAACAGGAACCCTACGAACCTTCTTGGTCTGCGGAGCCATCACTACTAACAAAATCTAACTAACCACTAAACTAAAAACAGGCTACTAAAGAAAGCAAAGGAAATCAAAAGACAAAGGCTCAAAAGGAATACCTAAAAGTGGACAAATGACGGGCACGGGCAATGAAGACCACAGCTGAAATCCGGCAGGGCTCCGCTACACTCTCGGACACTCCCTCATTCTCCCTCACTGAGTCAGCTCTGAGTTGACTCAGTTCTAGAAATGAGTTATGTTTCAAAATGGAGGGTTTATATAGAAAATGTGAGACACCGTATGTATGGTGGATAAGTGCGTACGTACGGTGCCGGCTGGCTAGCGGACGCACGGAAGAGCTAACGGTACTGTACGTACGTACTAAGACAACGCACGTACGGTCACGAAGGAAATGCACAGATCAAGCCATCAACAGGAACATGCCATGTCAGCGTACGAAATGAGGTACCACCGTACGTACGCTATGAAGGAAAATCTACAGATTCGAAAAAAATTAGTCTACTCTGTACAAAAAGAGAGAAACAAAACTGAGAATGGGCCCAAAACAGTCAGAACAAGGAAGAATGCCTTGCAATCTACCCTCACCCCCCACCTAGAACGAGGCATTATCCTCAATGTCACACAATAAGTTGCAAAAACATGAATAAAGGCAACCCGGAGGCACTAAAGCAACCCACCATTTCATTAAAGACAAAAACCAAGCATTACAAAGCCAAGGGTGGCTCAATCAACATAGAAATGAAAGATAGAGGACTCCTATAAAAGGGTCCAAGACATAATAACCTACAATGCAAACTACCACCCGGGTGGGTTACTTAAGCCAATTTCTTGGAAGTAGTGGACTCGGAAGACGACACAACTTCCTTCTTGGTTGCACCGAAAGATGAAAAGGGTGACTCATTAAGGAGGCGAGAAGCCACCAAACAAGCAACTGTGACAGCATCATCCGAAGGGAGGTGGGATAAAGCGGTACACGTGTAGGCTTGCATGAACGCGGCATAGTCCGAGTCTTCCATCTCATCGGAATGCGAGGCTTGGGGAGCCTTTTCACTAGCCTTGGAAAAGTCCTTGGAAGCCATGGAGAAGGCTGAGACAAAGAGTACAAATGCACAAATGGGGCTGAATAATGTGAGAGGTGAATGCAAGGAATTGAGGGTCAGAGGTCCCTTCTCTTATACACCCAAGAGATCACATGGAAGGCATCAAAGATGATGTAAGGAATGTACAATGCAGCTGGAAGATTCCCTACACACAATCAAATTAAATGATTCTCCCCAAACAACACAAGGCTAGGCCCACAAAACAACCTACTCCTACTCCCAAATCAACCTAAAAATGAAAAACAAACAGACTACTACAAACTCAACTAAAAACTAGGCTAAATGGCTCTATGAACTAATCCTATTCCTAACACCATGAGAGTCACCAAACTAGAAACAAACAAAGAAAGCTAAGAAAATCAATCAAAACTACTCCTCCTCCTAAAGATTAGGGCAAAGATCCTCATCAATCGAACAATGGTGGATCAATGAGATCCACACACTCCACTTCTCCTTGGAAAGTCTCAAAGTAAGGCTTCAATCTTGGCCATTCACCTTGAAGGCCGCCCCATTGGTAAGGTTTTTCACTTCTATGGCTCCATGGGGGAAATGTCAGTGACAATGTAGGGACCGACCCATTTACTTCGTAATTTGCCCGGAAATAAATGAAGGAGCGAGTCATAAAGTAGCACCTTTTGACCAACTTTAAATGATTTGCGAAGAATGTGTTGGTCATGGAACTTCTTTATGCGCGCCTTAACAATCTTAGCATTTTCAAAGGCATTATTACGAAATTCATCGAGTTCATTTAATTGAAGCTTTTGGTGGGCCCCTACGGCCTCACGGTCCTCATTGCATTGCCGTATGGCCCAATAGGCCTTATGCTCAATTTCCACCGGGAGTTGGCACGCTTTCCCATACACAAGCCGATATGGGGATGCACCGAGCACGGTTTTGAAGCCCGTGCAGTAGGCCCA
This sequence comes from Euryodendron excelsum, assembly GCA_033060915.1. Classification (NCBI taxonomy): domain Eukaryota; kingdom Viridiplantae; phylum Streptophyta; class Magnoliopsida; order Ericales; family Pentaphylacaceae; genus Euryodendron; species Euryodendron excelsum. The sequence goes on from CM065395.1 coordinate 9,290,645, forward strand.
CAATGCATCGGTTAGCCTAAAGGACCAATCCTTTTGACTAGGGTTGACAGTTTTTTTAAGGATTCTCTTAATCTCCCTATTGGCTAACTCAACTTGCCCTTGGGTTTGCGGGTGGTAAGGTAGACCGACCTTATGAACCACACCATAATTTTTCAACAAAAATGCAAAGGGCTTATTGCAAAAGTGTGAGCCACCATCACTAATGATGGCTCGAGACATCCCATATCTTGAAAAAATATTTTCTTTCAAAAAGCGGACTACCACTTGATGGTCATTGTTCCGAGAGGCAATAGCCTCCACCCATTTAGACACATAATCCACTGCCACCAAGATGTAAAGGTAACCAAAAGAATTAGTAAAAGGACCCATTAAATCGATTCCCCAACGATCAAAGATCTCTAAAATGGTGATAGGCCGAAGGGGCATCATGTGACGCTTTGTGAGAGTTCCTAATCTTTGGCATCTATCACATGCAAGAAAAAATGCATGCACATCCCTAAACATAGTTGGCCAATAAAGGCCACATTGAAAAATTTTGGCAGTGGTCTTTTTGGAGGAGAAATGTCCTCCACAAACTTGAGAGTGACAAAACTTCATGACTTGTTTGAATTCATGGTTAGGCACACAACGCCGGATTATTTGATCCGGACAATACTTGAAAAGGTGAGGATCATCCCATGAAAAGTAACGCACATTTCGAAAAAATTTGCGCCTATCAATGGATGACCAATGGGATGGAATCTCATCGGTCACAAGGTAATTGGCGATATCTGCAAACCACGGTGAGGAAGCTTTCTCTAAAGATTGCACATGCAAAATTTACTCATCCGAGAAATGTTCATTGATAGGGGTAGAGTCGATGGCTCTCCCATCAAGGGGAAGCCGGGACAAGTGATCCGTTACTACGTTTTCTACCCCCTTTTTATCTCGCATTTCTATATGGAATTCTTGGAGTAATAGAATCCACCGAATGAGGCGGGATTTTACATCGGGTTTAGTGAGAAGATATTTAAGGGCCGCATGATCAGTGTAAATGATGACTAAAGACCCTATCAAGTAAGACCGAAACTTGTCCAATGCAAAAACTACCGCAAGAAGTTCCCTTTCAGTGGTGGTGTAGTTGACTTAGGCATCATTGAGGGTTTTAGAAGCATAGTAAATGACATAAGGTTTCTTGTCGACTCGTTGTCCTAAAACAGCCCCCACAGCATAGTCACTCGCATCATCCATAAGCTTAAAAGGGTGTGACCAATCAGGTGCACGTAAGATCGGGGTGAAAGTTAAGGACCCTTTCAAAACATCAAAGGCTCGTTGACACGACAGGGTCCACTCAAATGGTACGTCAAGGGACAAGAGTTGACACATGGGCCTAGCTATCGCACTAAATCCCTCAATAAAACGCCGGTAGAAACTGGCATGCCCAAGGAATGAACGTACATCCTTGACATAAGTGGGAGGAGGTAGTTTTTGAATTAATTCAATCTTAGCCTTATCTATCTCTATCCCTTTAGAAGATACATTGTGTCCTAACACAATTCCGCTAGTAACCATGAAATGACATTTTTCCTAATTAAGTACTAGGTTACTCTCCTCACATCTCTCCAACACCTTACCTAAATTGGCAAGACATCCTTCAAAGGTGTCTCCATAAACTGAGAAATCATCCATGAACACTTCCACAATGTGCTCCACCATGTCACTAAAAATACTCATCATACACCTTTGAAATGTAGCCGGTGCATTGCACAAGCCAAAGGGCATGCGTCGGTATGCATAAGTACCAAAAGGACATGTAAAGGTGGTCATGGATTGATCTTCCAAAGCAATCTCAATCTGATTGTACCCGAAATAGCCATCAAGAAAGCAATAGAAGGCTTTTCCGGATACCCTCTCAAGCACTTGGTCAAGGAATGGCAAGGAGAAATGATCTTTTCGGGTCACGGCATTGAGGCAGCGATAATCAATACACATATGCCACCCGGTTTGGATACGGGTGGGCACTAACTCATTCTTCTCATTCTTGACTATCGTGACACCGGATTTCTTTGGCACTACTTGGGTAGGGCTTACCCACTTAGAATCGGAGATGGGATAAATGATACCCGCATCAAACAATTTTAGCACCTCCCCCTTTACCACTTTCTTCATGTTGGGGTTTAACCTCCGTTGCATTTGACGCACGGTTTTAGCCCCCTCTTCTAAGAAAACACGATGTGTGCATAAAAGAGGAATAATACCATGGAGGTCGGTAATGGTCCACCCTATAGCCTTTCTATGGTGTTTAAGCAAATCTATCAAACTCTCCTCCTGGCTCAAAGATAGGATGGAAGAAATGACAACGGGGTATGACTCACCATCACCTAAAAATGCATATTTCAAGGTAGTTGATAATGGTTTCCTATCGGGAATGGGAGGCTTGGCCTCCGATGGAATCGGCTTTGTATCACTAGGTTGGAGAGGTTCAAAGGAAGGGATCCATTGTCCCACATGCATGCATTGGGCCCTCTCATGACCTAGAGATGAAACTTCTCCTAAAGCCTTATCTTGACAATCCAAAGCCTCATAAGGCTCACTCCTCAACAATGCTTTCTCCATTGAGTCCTCAAAGAACTCGTTCTCAAAATGATCTTGCACTGTGGTCTCAACAATATCAACCTCCCGAATATCCTCACACTCACCCGGTTGTTTGGTAACCGAAAAGATATTCAATTCGAACGTGGTGTTACCAAATGAAAGCTTCACTAACCCATTCCTACAATGGATGATGGCATTGGAAGTAACTAGGAAAGGTCTCCCTAAAATGACGGGGATTTGGTTATGAGCTATGCAACTATCCACGGGTTGAGTATCCAAAACTATGAAATCCACGAGAAAATAAAATTTATCAATTTGGATGAGCACATCCTCAATGATATCTCTAGGCACCTTGATAGACTTATCCACTAGTTGTAAAGTGACTCAGGTAGGTTGCAACTCCCCCAAACCAAGTTCCTTATACACCGAAAATGGGAGAAGATTAACGCTAAACTCTAAATCCAACAAAGCGCGGTATATCCTAGTGCCCCCGATAGTGCAAGAAATGGTAGGACACCCGGGGTCCTTGAATTTCGGAACGGTCTTGCATTGCAAGATTGCAATTTGATTTTCATTCATCATAGTCGTTTCCTTGACATGTAGCTTTCTCTTGAAAGTACATAAATCTTTTAAGAACTTGGCGTATGATGGAATTTGCTTAATGGCATCTAAAATAGGGATGTTGACCTTAACTTGCTTAAGCACTTCATAAATTTCAGCATTTAGAAGTTCATTTTTCGATTTGGTCAACCTTTGAGGAAAAGGTGCGTGTCTCAACATATCCCTCCTCTTATCCCTATTGGTCTCATTTAAGGTCTCAAAAGGAGTAGCAATGGACTCCTTCATGTGATGCTCATCACTCTTTCCTTCCTCTCTCACTTGTTCTTCTTTCTCACTTTCCTTTGCCTTACCATTCCCTTCTTGGTCAACACAAGATTTAGAAGCTACATCCTTTGATGGAATGGTTTTATCAATGACTTTACCACTTCTAAGAGTGGTGATGGCTTGTACTTGTTCATAGCTTGTTTAAGGGTCCATACCACCCTCGGTAATGTGTACTTACCTAACCACTGGATTGCGTTGAGGTTGGGTCGAGAATTTCCCCGGGACATTTTGGGTCAAAGCTTGTGTCAATGTAGACATTTTCTTTTGAATATCCTCAAGCATCCTAGTATGTTGATCCAACACCTTATCTTGCTTATCTACCCTTGCGTTAACCCCTCTCACATCATTGGATAATTGATAAAAATTATCTTCCATGGGTTTCCTATGAGGAGCTTGGTACGGTTTGGGTTGATTTGGAAGTTGTGCCATGGGTTGGGGTTGGTAGACTTGAGGTTGAGGTGCTTGGAATGAGGGAATGGGAGTACAATAGTGTTGAGGGTTTTGATACCCTCCTTGGTAAAGTTGGGAGTTTGAACTCCGCTCATTCCTCCACCCAAAATTAGGGTGGTCCCACCATCCCGGATTATAAGTATTAGAGTAAGGGTTACCCCCTCCTCTTTGAAATTAGCCAATCGCATTGACTTGACCATGCAACGCTTCTTTAACCCCTGGAATGATAGGACATGAAGATGTGTCATGGTCGGTAGTGTCACACACTAAGCAACAAATCTCTTTTCTTACCTCACTCTCGACCGCTAACACCTTTTTCCCTTTTAAAGCCTCTAATTTCTTAGTTAAAGTGGTCACTCTTGCACTCACATCATTAATATCTTTTAATTGGTATCTCCCTACCCCTTGTTGTATGGAACGACCCTCGGGATTTTGAGTCCCGGTGAGTGCCCAATCCCTAGCCTTGTTTGCTAAATTGTCAAAGTATTCATAGGCTTGATGGGGTTGTTTGTCAAGGAATGTCCCCGCACACATTGATTCAATCAAATGTTTAAGTTGGGGTGTTAAAGACGAGTAGAAAGTGTTGATGATGTGCCAATCAGCGAACCCATTGTGATGACAAGTGTTCAAGAGGTCCTTAAACCTCTCCTAACATTGAAAGAATGTTTCCCCCATCATAGGAGAAAATTGGAAAATTTGCCTCTGGATGCTCTCGGTTCGGTTCTCGAAAAAGAACTTCTTTAAAAACTCCCCTTGGAGTACATTCCATGAGTGAATAGACATAGGCCTCAACGAATTAAACCAAAGTTTGGCCTTGTCTTTCAAGCAAAAAGGGAAGATTTTTTACAAGAAGACCTCTCTTGGGCAAGAATTATCCATGATAAGGGAGCACACATCCTCAAACTCTTTTATGAAGTCATACGGTTGTTCAAAATCCATTCCATGAAATTGGGGGAGGGTTTGCATGCTTCCCGACCGAATGTTAAGTGAAGTGTAATGTGGCGGGAATACTATGCAAGAAGTTGGTGCTTGACGTGGAGGGTTCAAGTAGTCTCGTAAGGTCCTTTGATAGGGAGCCGCCATGTCGTCATGGTTGCTCCCTCTTTCCATGTCATCATCACCCCCTACATTATGATCTACCCTCGGTGGAATGGGTTGAAGATTAGGATGGAGTTGTCGGTTGGTTGCATTCGGTGCGGCATTAAGATTTGGAGGGAAGATGTTGGGTAAACCTTGGTCATTCATGTTAGCCATTGGAAGAAATCCTAGGTCTACAACTAATGGAAGGCCAAGTGTGGGTGGTGATGAACTACTCTCACTCTCAAGCCTCACAAGTCGGTTAAGAATATCCCTAATGAAATGTGGCATGCGATGATGAATGCAACAAATAATGGACCGTCCAGGTCATACAGCACATCATACACAATCATGCATTGCCGAACAACGGCTTTTTCTCTTGTTCACTAATCGATCCTCCAATCTCCTTATACAAAGCAATACCACTGATTTGCAAGTTAAGCACACTATCCTATCTCCACTAAATGTCTCCTCACAAGGAGTCCTAACAAAATGCAATGCAACTACACCTAAGTCAAACAAAACAAACTAAACAAAGAGAAACCAAAAATCTAAACACCTTAAGGGAAAAAGAGATTACTAAGGCCCAAAGCCGTAAATGCTTCCGTCGAGGGTGAGTGATCAACTCCTACCAATTTTCAATTTTGCTGTTCTGTTTAGTTTTCTTTTTCTCCTTTATTTGCTTATTTTTGGATTTTTTGTATATGCAATTTGCCAAGTACTTCTCCAATCTGTAATTGTTGGTGTTCGCCTTATGCTTTCGATCCCCGGCAACGGCGCTAAAACTTGATTCACTCTCAAATGCACATTGATTTTGAGCTTTCTCCGCAAGAGTACGGGTGTCAATCGAAGTAAAAACCGGCAAGGACCGGTATCGTTCTCCCAAAGAATCGAGCCAAATATAGGCGTGGCACAAGTCGAAACAAACAACAAATGGGATGAATTAGTGAATTACTTAGCAAATTGAAACTATTCTAAAAATAAGACCAAAAATCATTGAATGGTGAGAGGTTGTGATTTGCTAAACTAAACTAATTAGGATTGAAATTGAAAACAATTATACTAAATTTGTAACAATTAATGAAGGGTTTGGATGCAATTGCTTCAATCTACCAAATCTCTACAAAGTCTTCAATGGAGTTTTGTGTAACTCAAGTCAAGGTTCACTCCATGGAGCCTTAACCCGGAGGATTTCGACCATAAACACTTGAATTCAAGTCCAATTGAGTGTAGATTGTTGGTTCATTGTAAGAATCTTAGAATCAAATCCTCAATTGTGCAATTCCTATACCAATTAGAAGATTGTGCATAGCAATTACCAACCTAGATTATGAATCTAAGTGTTCTACGTGTCTACAACTCAATTGAAGCAAGAATTAGAGAAAACATAGGATAAATCATTGTAATTCATATACCTCTATTGAAGCCCATGCAAATCCTTGGTAGATCTCCACAATTACATCCAAGAGATGTTTAGCTACTTGATTCCATGGAAGAAAGCATGAAGAATTGAAGATTTCTCATTAATTGTTGAAGGAAATGATGTTTGTTTACAAAGAAAGTGTGAGAAAATGCAAGGAAAATACAAGGAAAACTATATCTAACCCACTTTCTCTTTCTATATCTAATCCTAACAGAAAATCTAAGCTATATTTTATGATAGATACAAAAATTACGTCCTCTTTTAAGTGATACAGCTGCAGAATTCGTGCAGTTATAACCGGTACCATACGTACGGTACTGTTCATCGTACGTACGGTAAAGGCTACGCTAATTTGCCCTCTCTGAAGTTTTTGTCCTCTAGTGCAGGCGTACATACGGTAAGATATACCGTACGTACAGTTGGACCACCGTACGTACGGTGAAGCTTACGCCAAATACCCTCCTCTGAAGTTTGGGTCTAGAACTGGGGCGTGCGTACGGTGTGAGATACCATATGTACGGGTGGACCACCATACGTATGGTGTATCCTACCGTACATACGATAACTGCACAACTTGGCCTTTTTGCTCCAATTTTCGCCCGTTTTCCTGCACAAAACCCACAATCACTCATTAAGACATTTATTATGCTAAAATAGGATATATATATACAACCTAATTGGACTAACAATAACTATTTAGGGACTTTAGATTACACTTTTTAGAGTGTAATCAAATCACACCCCCCAACTTACTTTTTGCTAGTCCCTAGCAAAATACTAAAACTAAAGCAAGTATGTACAAATAGTAATCTACACTTTCGTGGGAGTCCCGGATGCATTTAGCCTATGCATCAAGCCTTTGAACCCCTAGGTTACCCCTAGTGGATAAGTGGTGTCTCGTGAGGGCTTACAGTGATGACACCTACAAACATCAATTCATAATCATCAATCTAAGATTTAGAACAATATAGTGGTGATGCACAAGATGTATCAAAGCAATCTCAATAATTCACTTCTAATATCAACGTAAGCAAGATTATATAAGAAAGAACATAAAGATGAGGTTCATGTGTGTGTGTGTTAGAGTCATGCAATAAAGCTTAAAAGTATCTACTCACACATTCATAGCCTTGGAGCTTTGATGCAAATCCTCACCGAACATACACTCTCAAACAGCCAAACACAATGTTCCACTCAATGGAATGCTCTAAAAGGAGTAAATGCCATGTTATACAAGAGAACAATGCAAATATCAAAGAATGTAATAATGAAAGTGTATCAACTTGGCATGACTTTATGAAAAATGCTCAAAGCTTAAATATCACTAAGCATGATTGACAAGTAATGACTCACATTCAAACAAGATCTCACATGAAGTGCATGCTTTTAAATCATAAAGGACTTTGTAAGGAAAGGCCAATAGGGTTTCAAGGTAAGGTATAGGAAGAAAAGAAAAGGTATATGAATATAATACATGTGTGATCAAGGCATGTAGTGTCAATGAAGTAATTCTTCTCTTTCTTTCCCACTCTAACTTTCTAGCATATTTCCTTGCCTCTTTGAGGCTTCAACTTTTATTCTTGTTTCTTTTCTTTCTTTTACTTTCTTTTGATTTTTTTTTCAATCTCATTGTCTCTTTCTCTTCTTTCACTTCTCTTTACTACTCTTGTTGCATACCTTCACCATTTTTTACATTTACATAACATAGCTCCTCTTTACTTTTTCATAAGCTTCAATAGAATGAAGATTTGGGCCTCTTCAATTAGAGAGAAAAATTATCTCATCAATGATCACATTTCAAGTAAGAGCACACATCAAAAGGGCAGGAAGACATGGTTGCAAAGGGAATAAAACCAACAAAAATTATGTGGCTCAAAAGGATGAAAGATGGCCTAAAATCATTTCCCGAAGCATAGAAGAAATAGATCTCGAATGAATGTGAGTGTCAACATGATAGATAATACAAAGCATACAAGCCAAATACAAGTGCAATGAAGCCATTGAAATGATAAGAATTAAGAAATCTCCTCGAGTGAATGTAATCTCTCTGCAAGGAAGGTATGAAGCTCTAAAGCTTAAAAGGTGAAGATCTCCACTCAAGTAAGGCTACAAATGCACAAAACTAATACAATGAAACTACATCCATGATTTGTGCTCAATGAGTGTAATCCCCTTACTAATGTGTACTAAAGATAACATCCTACAAAACATCAAAATCAAATAGTGAAATGCTCATCATACTATGAACATAATCAATGCAACACTCTAACAATTCAAAAATCAAATATTGAATCTCATGAATATGTCATGGTCCCACATCTTAAAGCATTAACACATCCACCATGAATAATTAGAGATCAACATGAACAAAATATAGATAAATGTGCTAAAAACATGAAAAAATTGATACCAAGACCATGAGATACTTCAAACTTTTACCAAAGATCTCAAGTAATTGAAAGATCATCATTCAATATAATACTTGAGAAGAATCAATATACCACAAAAAGATCGAAGTGCAACAAAAGATATATATGCAATCTAAACTCTACCTCTAGCTAAAGGAAATCATGAATTTTTTTTTATTTTATATATAGAATAGGGAGCAACACAAATAAACAAAAATAAAAGTGCAAAATGAAAGAAAAAAAAACACAAATAGAGGTAAAACCTCTACGCTCCTCCCAACTAGAATGATGCATTGTCCTCAATACATGAAGACAAGCCAAGAAATCAGATAAAATTGCGAGAGAAAAGATAGTAGGGTGTCTAAGTGCACCCCCCAACTAAGATAAAACCCTAACTAGTAAAACAAAATGAAAGCAAAAATAAAAATTATCTAAACTACTCCTACTCCTATTCAAACACACAAGAAAGAGGTTACCCTATACCACAAAGGGGAAATTTGCCATCATTCCACACGTCCACAATGGCAACTTGTGAGGAGGTCAAACGAGGGTAGATATAATCAATTTCAATATCCTTGATGAACTCAAGGATATAACAAGTACAGTCAAACAAGTCAAAAGGGTCATAGAATGGAAAAGGGAGTCAAATGATCATGCACTAAGGTCCCCCTCAAAGTCATTCTATTAACCTCTTGACCTTCTTCACTCTCTAGGTGCTTGCCTAGGTGAAAGTAGTCGATTCTAATAGCGGGGTGTCAAGCTCCAAATGAGTAGGTAAGGTAGGAATAGGTTCTAGAGGCTGAAGGGTAGGGGTCATGTGATCTGCCAATAAGGGGGAAACATCCTCGAAAACAACACTATCCTCTTGTACTTGAACATCCCCAATATCGAAAGGATCAAGACCTTCATCAAAGGCAATTGTTCTCTCTAGAGGGTCCTCAATATGCACTTCATCATTTTTGGCCTTCTTGGACTCCTCTTCTCTCTCATTAGTTCCTTCATCACCCTCTTCCTCACTTTTGTTTTGCTTCCTTAATCATAGGCTCCTCTATCTTGGGTTCTGCATCACTAGTGAAATTTTCAACAACTTCTTCACTCACCATAAGAACTGCTTCCCTAGAATCATACTCTTGGGGAAAGGTGATGTGTTCGATGATGTCCTCACTCTTAAGGGTAAAGATGGGATGGATTTGCTCAATTGAATGGAATGTGAGATTGGACTCACTTGCAACCTTATTTGGCTCTTCTTTTCTCTTATTATCTTCCTCTCCCCTAGGCTCACTCTCCTTTTTCTTAAGGTTCTCAATCTTGAACTTTTCTCTCTCTAGTTCTTCATCCCGAAATTCATTTTCAATTATTTTCTCACTCACCATAGGAACGTCTTCCTTAGACACAAAGTCTTAGGGAAGGATGGTTTGGTCAATGATATCCTCATTCCTATGGTTAGTGATGGGATGAGAGGGTTCAATTGGATGAACTTGCTCTTGGTTTGGGTAACAATCAAGGTGATTTTCATTAAAGCTCTCTTGGGGTGGAGGTGGATATTCAACGTGCTCATGTTGGTAATAAATTCATAATGCCTCACGAAAGTAGTCAAAGGGGTTTTTGTAGGCTTGATAATACTTTGAAAAAGCTTTTTCGTGTCCCCCACCAATGTTAAATTGATCACACCCCCCAAGATTGGGATGTGGTCGAGAAGGCTTCCTTTGAGCATTAGCTCTAAGGCATTCCTTAAGAGACATGTTGGATGGTTATTGTGCTCTAAGCGCACTAGCCCGAATGTAGTCTCTAAGAGACTTACATGGAGATGTTTCCACACCACTATTCTCATGAATACTCTTATTACCACCATGAGGGGCGTCATTACATCCCCCATAATTGGGAGGTGATCGAGGAGGCTTCGTTAGGCCATTAGCTACAAAGTGCTCCCTCATAGACATATTGAATGATGGATAGTGTGAGAATATGCCACCAACATAATGAAGTGCACAATGAAAGATGGATGTAATGCATAAACAAATTTAGCGCAACGCGCCTCAACACATCATACACAACAATGCTCAATAATTTTCCATCCAAACCTCAAATCTCCCCATAATAAATTCCACCAATAAGCATATAACACATAAGCCTATCCACTAATTACTATCCACCAATTGAGTTCTCAATGCAATGAAAAATTCTACATTAATCAAACAAAAATAATCCTAAAATAAAAGAGAAAACTAAAAATCAAAATCTATCATGCTATCACACAAAAGGGTGGAATGAAGTTACCCATGGCCTTAGCCAAAGATTCCGTCGAGGGTGAGCGATCAACTCCCACCCGTTTGCAATTTTGCTATTCTGTTTAGTTTTCTTTTTCTCCTTTGTTTGTTAGTTTTTTTTTATATAAGCAATTCACCAAGTGCTTCTTCAACCCTCAGCTTGTTAGCGTTCTCTTTATGCTTTTGATCCCCGACAATGGCGCCAAAACTTGAATTGCTCCCAAAGCTGATGTAAAATTGAGCTTCCCTGCAAGAGAACGGGTGTCACGATTGAAGTATAAACCAGTAGTATTCGGTATCGTTCTCTCCCAAGGGACCAAGCCAAAAATAGGCGTCACATAGGCAAACAACCAACAATTTATTCGAATTAGAAAGTCACTTAAGTAAATTAAAGCTGCCTACAAAGAAGATCGAAAATATGTTGATGATTATGGAGTTGCAATTACAAATTCGATTAATTAAACTAAGTATGAAGGGCAATTCCATCTAAATTTGAAAACAATTAATGGAAGGCTTGAATGCAATTGCTTCAATCCACCAATTCTCTACAAGTTCTTCAATGGAGATTTGTATAACTCAAGTCAAGGCTCACTCCATAGATCCTTGACTCGGAGGATTTCGACCATAGAAACTCGAATTCATGTTCAATTGAGTATAGATTGATGTTCAATTATAGGAATCATAGAGACAAACCATCAATTATGCAATTTCTATACCAATTAGATGATTGTGCATAGTAATTACCAACATAGATTATGAATATAAGTGTTTTATGGATCTGCAACTCAATTGAAATGAAATTGAAGAAAATATAAGATAGATCATTGAAGTTCTTTTACCTCCATTGAAACCCCTTGAAGATCATTGGTAGATCTCCACAATTACATCCAAGAAATGCTTAGTTTCTTGAATACATGACAGAAAGCATGAAGAAATGTAGATCTTGCATTTAATTGGAAGAAAACTAGTATTTGGATACGAAGAAAATGAAGGAAAGCAAAAGAAAATACAAGAAAATAAAGTTTCTCTCACTACTCTACTACTAGATACAAAGAAATCTGAGAAAAATTGAGAAAAAATGAGATCTCTCCCTCAAAATCGCGTATAAACTAGTATTTATAGCAGTAAAAATAAAATAGGGGGCGTCAGGATCGTACGTACGGAAGGCTGACTGTATGTACGGACTTCGTACGGTCCCATATACACTGTTTAAAGCTCTCTAAAGTTTGAATTTTCTACAGACCGTACATACGGTGAACAATACCATACGTACAGTTGAACCACCGTACGTACGGTAAAATATATTATGGGCCCCGATAGCCTCTTTGGTTTGGGAGATATGCCCCTCCAATGTTTCAGCTCTGCGTGCTTCAGCTGGTTGTACCATAGCTTTAACAGCTTGTACATTGACAGCATCCTTTTGAAAAACACTCTTCCTTCATCCGAAATGCGCTCGAAACCCTCCACATTAAGCTCAAAACCTATACAAGGCAGAACAACTTTAGTTGATACTAAAATCTAATTAAAGAAGCATATAAACTGCCAAACTAAGGCTAACAATTGAAAAATTAAGGTGTTATAATTGCACTTTTAGAGTGTAATCAGTTATGATCAAGTACATAGTTTACAACCAATATTAGGTTAACTATGACAACAGTGTGAAGAAATAGGTCGATTACTACACGTCATGCCAAAAAAAATTTTTTTGTTAGGTCTAGAGAAACCCTACCTTAGATTTTCATAAGATTTAACTAAGTCCAAACCATGTACGCTACCCTAGGTGTTTTTTTTTTAGTTTTTGTTTTTCATGACCATGTGTCCGGGCCAATTTGCGCACACCACTACTACTTCTGGGGCTTATGTAGTTCTCCCGTCTCACATAAATCGGGTAGTTCCAAAGAGTTTATAGCACCTAAAATGTTTCGAATCTCGAGAGAATAAACTCCAAAATTCCATGTCTTGATGACCAAGCCAACCCCTTGGGATTCATTGCCGTAATTTTTTACCTTATGCTTGAAGCTGCTTATGAAAGCAGTCCCGAAGTGTGATGTTGCCAATATTATGTCCCACCAATTGGCCAAAGATTCTCATTTTGTAAAATTAGCTTATCATATGCACTAACGCAAAAACGCTATAGCTTAGAGGGCTTTGCTATCCACAGCCTCATCTGCCCAGCAGGTGCCGGCTGATGGGTAGCATATCAGCCTAGCGCCTGCCCAACAGACACAACTGTGGGTAGCTTTTCTCTTACCTTAGATGTATGAACATATATAGACATATATTGGGATATAGAATCTAGATTCTTCATCTTTAATTTATAGTTATTACGCAACCCTCTGATCACTTATATTCATCCTCCTTGATGACAACCCCTCCCAGATAAAAAAAATCTTTACTATAAACAGTTAAAGCTTCGGCAATAACTCTTCCACAGATTCATGAACACTATGTGTTTACATCGAATCATAATCATCATTATCCATGTCAAGGATGGTTGGAAGAACATCCATTCACGGGAAGTTTTTCACATAACTAAGAGATTGGCTTCGAATCTAGATTACTTTCATCTTTCTCTGATGAACTTTTCAAGTCATTTGACTTGCATCACTCGCTGTTCTTGGATGTGACCAAAATTAATTCCAAGAGCAGGATGGCAAAGCGGTATAACCCGGTGAATTCCGGGTCGATCCGCAGAAAAATTTGACAAAGTAACTAGAAGGTGTATCACTCCTCTCAAAAAGCACAAAACTAACAAATTACCTCTAAATAGAAACCAAAAATCATAACTTTGGAAGTGATTTGTTTAATCTAAACTAAACTATGGAAATGGTTTTTAAATCAATAAAGAAAGTCTTGAGACTAATTGATCCAACCAATTGTTTCATCCAGAATTCCAATGGAGACTTTTGACAACTCAAATCATTGATTGCGTCGTGAGCCTTTGATTTGGAAGATTTAGCGATGAAAACTTTTATTCGTTAACAATCAAATCTAGAATAAATCAAGTTTAGAATCATATATAGATTCATGCCATCGATTCATGCAGTGAATATACAAAACTGGGGAAATGGTATTGAAAACTGAAATCTGATTACAGAAATTGAAGATTGTTACATAAAACTATATAAAAACTACAAAAAAAAAAAAAAAACTCTCAAAAGCTGCTCTCCAAAACCTAAAACTTGTAAAAGAAAACAACAGCACTAAAAAACTACTTCAGCCCCGGCTTTTATAGACTTCTAAATCTACAGATTTTAGTAATCCGTTCGAACGCCCATGTACACTGTTCGAACAGACCTCAAATGCATATCAAACTAAAAAACAAACCTCAGTATTTTCAGACGGGGATCAAACTTGCTTCGAACAGGGAAACTGTGCCTTAGTATTTATGAATGAGGAAGCACCGTCTGACGTGAAGTTCAAATGCCCAACTGCACCGTTCGAACTCTTAAATTGACCATTTGAACGGTACTTTGACTTTTTGCCCAATTTAATCATTTTTAAGCTCACAATCCTGTTTACACCAAATAAATTAAATTAGTGATCAGTTATAACTAAAACAACGTAAATAAACCTAATCTAAATCTAACAAAAAAACTAATTAAGGCATGTAGATTGCACTTTTGGAGTACAATCACACCCCCTAACTAGCTTTTTGCTAGTCCCTAGCAAAAATACAAACACCTAAAAGATATCTCTATTTTCGTGAGAGTTACGAGTGTATTTAGCCTATGCACCAAGCTTTTATAGCCATAGGTTACCCCTAGTAGACAAGTGGTATCTCGTAAGAGTTTCTAGTAATGGTACCTACAAACATCTATTCATGTCATGTGACAGATAGTAAAAGAGCATGAGGCATACGTAACTTACTCAAGATAATTCTCAGTTCACCCTAACTTATGAATCATGCAAGTATAAGGTATAAAGTATCTAAAAAAGAATCACATAAGAGTGTACTATCAATGACATACAACTTAACTATCTCAAATTCATGCGATTGTATCCTTTATGCTTTGATTCAAATCTCACTAGTCATATACTAATATAAAACATGGAACACAAGAGTCTCACAATGTAGGAATAAATTTAAATGAAATAGCAAACACGCGATCCAATAATAAGAAATGCAAATATGTAAGTTTCTCACACTTAGCATAGCTTCATGAAAGAATATCCATAGTTTAAAGGGCTAATTAGATAATTGATATGTAATGACATATACTCAAAAGAATTGGCAACTCATGTATGTTTCGGATAACTAAGGCCATGTGAAAGAAGAGCCATGAATAAAGAGAAAGAAAGGGGTATAAGACTCAAAACATGCATGTAACGGACATGTGATAATCAATAAGCAACTATTCACACACTATTATTTTTTGCTTCTTCTTCCACTTTTATATATATTTTTCTCTTTTTTTTCACTTACAAACTTCCTTTTCCCACCTTTTCTCCACAAATATATCAATCTTTTCTTTCTTCTTTTTTTCAATTCCATACAACTTTTAGTTTTACAAGCTCTAATAAGCAATGATATCATACTTCTCTTCATAGGAAATATTTCAACAATGATATGCTTTGTCAAGGATCATATATGTATGAGAAACAAGAGAAAGAAACTGACATGTATGGCTAAAAAAGAATGAGATGGCCAAGCTCAATATCCGAACTATACCAAGTTTAAACTTCAAGAGAGTATAAGTGCCAATACCTCCAACTATTACCCAACATGTCAATCAAGATCAAGTATAATGAAGCTATTGAAGGAATGGACGATCAATAAGTTATCCTTGAGTAAATGTATATCTGCTTTGACAGAAGATAAATCAGTTCTAAAGCTTACAAGGTAAAATCTTCACCCTCTAAAGATATGAATGTACAAAATATCAACATAAGATGACATATGGCATGATAGTGCACAATGATATAATCTCTCTCTGATAATGATTATAACAAAAACTTGTAATACATCATAATAACAAGGTGAATCAATGATTAAGCTCAAGTTTAATCCAATGTGTGACTCAAAACATTCTCAATCCTATGTTTGCATTGACATGAGTATTGTTATGATTCTCACAAAATCCTCTCTAACATATCCATCATCAATAATGATTAATCAATGAAAATATGAATAAATGTGCCAAATATATAAACCATGATACCTCAAACCATAAGATACTCAAACCTATACCAAAAATATGTTAAATGTCTGAAAGATAGTCGATAAGTGTTCTTTTGTGATGGATATTGTTCTATTTCTGGGATATATTGTCTCAAAGGATGGAATTTCAATGGATGAGTTCAAGGTGGAGGTAGTTCGACAATGGCTTATGCCCAGGAATATTCATGATGTACGTAGCTTACATAGGCTAGCTTCCTTTTATAGACGACTCATGCCCAACTTCAATACCATCATGGCACCCATTACAGACTACATAAAGGATGGACAATTTGAGTGAACAGAAGCTGCCTCGAAATCATTTTAGTTGATCAAGTAGAAGTTAACATCAACACCTATTCTTATACTTATGACATTTTCTCAACCTTTCGAGTTACATTGTGATGCATCGAAAGTTGGCATCGAGGCTGTCCTCAGCCAAAATGGAAAGCCCATTGCCTATTTCAGTGAGAAGCTTAACAAGTCGAAGAAGAATTATAGCATGTACGACATGGAATTTTATGCTATAGTTCAGGTTGTGAAGTACTGGCAATCTTATCTAGCACACAAAGAATTTATCATATTCTTTGATCATGACTCACCGAGGCATCTCCATTCACAAGATAAACTCTCATCCCGACATGCTGACTGGTTTACATTCTTACAACACTTTTGTTATCAAGCATAAGTCTAGGGTGTTGAACAAAGTGGCTGATGCGCTGAGTAGATGTGCATGTTTGCTCGTAACCATAAGGACCAAAGTACTAGGTTTTGATTCCTTTCAAGAATTGGTAGCTTCTGACCCATATTTTGCACCTCTCGTGAGGGATGTTGAGGCAGGTCAGATTTCTAGTTTCTTGGTTCAAGATGGGTTCCTTTTTAAAGGCAACCAACTGTGTGTGCCTAACTCGAGTTTGCGACTGATGATCATTAAAGAGCTGCATTAAGAAGGTCATGTTGGGCCGGATAAGACATTGTAGTTAATTCTACTCCCTTACTACTGGCCTACTATTTGTAAATAAGTTGCTAAGTTTGTAGGTCGATGTCGCACATACCAAGTGTCCAAAGGAACTTCAATAAATGCAAGCTTGTACATGCCCTTTCCAATACCCAGCCAGCCTTGGAGTGACCTGGGCATGGACTTTGTGTTAGGACTACCTCAGACACAATGAGGTATGGATTCTATATTCATGGTGGTTGATAGGTTTTCTAAGATGGTCCACTTCATAGCCTGCAAGAAGACAACAGACGTTGTCAACGTGGCCCAGTTATTCTTTAGGGAAGTCTACTATCTTTAGGGTTACTGTAAGCACTCCATTTTTGACCGCTCAACAGTCTACACTCCGTCCAGACTTGTGTTCAAGCCATTGTGGGCATATTCCGGTCGAAACCAACTTTCTAAGTCCAAATTTCGTCTGTCCATCGCTTCGCGGGCCCACCAGGCCCAAATAGAGGCAAAATGACCAAAATGGCTCTAGGGGCATTGTCCTTTCCAATCCCTCTCTCGAGACAGTTTATTCCTCGAGACGATTCCAATTTAGGCACGTCTTTTCTAAGACGGTAAGTCCCCTTTCCAATCCCTCTCTCGAGACAGTTTATTTCTCTAGACGGTTCCAATCAGGCACATCTTTTCAAAGACGGTAAGTCCCATTTCCAATCCCTCTCTCGAGATAGTTTATTCCTCGAGATGGTTCCAAATTAGGCACGTCTTTTCGAAGACGGTAAGTCCCCTTTCCAATCCCTCGCTCGAGACAGTTTATTCCTCGAGACGGTTCCAATCAGGCGCGTCTTTTCGAAGACGGTAAGTCCCCTTTCCAATCCCTCTCTCGAGATAGTTTATTCCTCGAGACAGTTCCAAATTAGGCACGTCTTTTCGAAGACGGTAAGTCCCCTTTCCAATCCCTCTCTCGAGACAATTTATTCCTCGAGACGGTTCCAATCAGGGCCCCATTAGTAACTTCCTAAGAATGCTTCTTATAGTATTCTCAACCTCACTCTATCTTTTCGGATCATTTCGAGTCAGTTCCGGTAAACCCGGTACAAAATGATCGTTTTGCCCCTAGTGGGTCGATCTCCTTTTTCGACCATACTGGCTATGGGTATCAAACCGATAATCCTCTGAGAATGCTTCTTATATTATTCTCAACCTTTCCTTATCTTTCCGGATCATTCCGAGTTAGTCCCGACAAACCCGGTACAAAATGACCGTTTTGCCCCTGGTAGGCCGATCTCCTTTTTCGGCCACACCGGCTCTGGGTATCAAACCGGTAATCCTCTGAGATTACTTCTTATAGTATTCTCAACCTTTCCTTATCTTTCCGGATCATTCCGAGTCAGTTCCGGCAAACCCAGTACAAAATGACCGTTTTGCCGTTGGTGGGCCAGTCTCCTTTTTTGACCAAACCGGCTCTGGGTATCAAACTGGTAATCCTCTGAGATTACTTCTTATAGTATTCTCAACTTTCCTCTATCCTTTCGGATCATTTCGAGTCAATTCCGACAAACCCGGTGCGAAATGACCGTTTTATCCCTGGTAGGCCGGTCACCTTTTTCGACCACACCGGCTTTGGGAATCAAACCGGCAACCTTTGGGAATATTCTGAATAATGTTTTCAAATTCCAAGTCTTCTTCTGGGACAGTCCGAGTCTGTCCTGGCAGCTTCTCGATCCGATTGACCGTTTTGCCCCTAAAGGCCCGGTCAACCCTTTTGACACATCCTATCCTCAATTTTCAAGTCAAATGCCTCCAGGACACTATTTTAAGTGTTCCTGCTCTTTTCCAGCCTTTCGGGTCATTCCTGGCAGCTTCAAATTATTCCAAATTATTCCCGAACTTTCTGGAGTCACTCCTAGTGAAGCCAGGCTAAAATTGCATGGTAGTCACTAGTATAGGCGCCCAAATCTAGTCAAAAATACGTTGCTTGCCGACCTTAAATATTTCCTGAATGGCTGGCACCACTAGTAGTGGCGCCAAGCCAAAAATTGGCCTGGCGCCAATGTAAAGTTTAGCCTAGCGCCACTGCAACAAGCGCCAGGTTTGTCCAACCTCTATAAATAAAGAGCCTCTTCCAACGTGAAAAAGGTCCGTAAACTCAATCTAAAAATCCTATATTTCGATATACAGAGCTCGAACACTCCCTAAACCCTAGCTTCCTTAGGTTTTCCAAAACCTAGCCACCATACACTAAACCCTGGCCTCCTATACACTCATACACACCCCCATACACTCATACACTAACCTTCAACCCTCCTTTGAAGACTTGAAGAGTTTCAATTTGAAGTTCGAAGATTGAAGGCGGCTCTTGAAGATTGAAGACGAAGATCAAGACGAAGACCGAAGAAAGCAAGGGGCGCAAAATAAACAAGATACAAGGTAGGTTCTCTATTTAAATTTCTGCACTTCCCCCTCTCTCTTCTCTCTCCTAACCCACTTGGGTTTTCTCTATTTTAATCCCCCATCTCTTTCCCCCCCTTTCTTTGCATGCTTGAAATAAGGGGACTCCCGATCCATGTGTAGGATTAGACTATCGGAGGGTCACCGTGTCGGGGGCTTTCCTTTAGGCTAACCGGAGACCACGTGGATCCGGCCCCCTTGATTATGTGGTGAAGCCTTAGCCTTGTATGTTCACGACCCCAAAATTGCATTGTGCATATCATGATCATGCATCTTCCAAAAATCGTTTTCAAACTCGTTTTCAAAATTGTTTTCAAACTTGTTTTCAAAATTGCATTGAAATCTCTTTTTCAAAACGTGCTTTCAAAATCACAATCCTAGGGTGATTCTAGCTTTTCCATGGCTAAGGTTGCTTTAGGAAAATGTTACATTTAAAGTGACCAACATGGTCCATATTTTCAACCTTCGTTGTTTTCAACCATTTTCTTAAAGTGGTTCTAGCCTTCCTATGGCTAAGATCGCTTTAGGAAAGTGAGATGTTTTTATACCTTCTAAAAACTCTCTTTCTAAATCCCTCCTACTAAAAATCTCATTTCCAACGTGCTTGATAAAAAGTTCCTCTTTCCGAAGTTGTTTTCTAAAAACTCTTTCCAAAAATCTATTTTTCAAAACCTCCTTTTTCAACTCCTTTCCAAAATGCTCCCCAAAATTCACTTTCCAAAAACGCTCCTTAAAAATCTTTCTAAAAACTCTCTTCCCAAAATCTTCCTTCTAGAAATTCCCCTCTACGATTTTGCTTCTAAAATCTTCATTTCCAAAAAACACACTTTCCAAAAACTCCTTCTCTTTAAAATCTTTTTTCAAAAACTCTATCTTCAAATTCACTTTCCAAAAACTCCTCCATAGGATTCCCTTCTAGAAAACTTTCGTTTCCAAAAACGCACTTTCCAAAAACTCTTTCCTTAGAGCCCAAATCAAGCCCCAGAATTCACAATTACGAAATCCTAATTTTCTTTCCAAAAATATGATTTTCAAACTTTGCCCCAAATCTAGGTTTTCAAAACCTTTTGTTTTCTACATTAAAACTATACATATTTTCAAAACCTATTTTCTACGTCAAAACTATAGTTTTCCAAATTTAGGGTTTCGAAAATTTTCCTTTCCAAATCTTTGACCAAATCCAATCTTCCCGTATAGGAAACTAGATCCAATACTCCGTTTTTTGAAACAAAATCAAACCTTTTTCTTTTAGGAACCAAATGTAATCCCTTCCTAATCCAAACATTTCCTAATTCAACTTCTTCCTAATTTCCTACCTTCCTAAACCATAAGTTTCCTAAACCTAACTTTAAATCTTTCCTTAAATTTCAAAATCCAAATCTTTCCTAAATCGAATCCTTCCTAATCTTCTCATTTCCTAAATCTTAAGCTTTCAAAACTTGAAAATAAAAATCTTTCCTAAATTTTAAAACTCAATTTCCACATCCTTCCTAACTCCACTCTTTTCTAATTCTACCCCTTTCCAAATCTCAACTTTTCAAATCTAAGCTTTCAAATCTTTCTTAAATTCAAACCTTTCCTAATCTCAAGATTTTCTAAAACCCTAAAACTTTCTAAATCTTAAACTTTCTAAATTTCAAATCTTTCCAAATCTAATGCTTTCTAAACTCAAAACTTTCTTATTTTCCAAAACTTCCTTGTTTTCTAAACTTTCCCACTTTCAAAACTTCCCTATTTCAAAACATTCCAAAATTCAAAACTTTCTTAACTTGAAACTTTCCAAATTCTAAACCTTTCTTAATCTAAACTTTTCCTAATTCAAAACCTTTCTTAAAACGAAACTTTCAAATTTCAAAACTTTCCTAAGTTGAAACTTTCCTAATTCCAAAACTTTCCTAAAATGAAAACTTTCCTAATTTGAAAAATTTCCAAAAATGAAACTTTCCTAATTCGAAACCTTCTTAATTCGGACTTTTCCTAATTCAAACATTTCCTAAATCCAATCTTTCCTAATCTTGAGTCAAATCGTTCCTAAGTCTCTTTCCTAAGTCTAGGTTTCCTAAAACCAAGTTTTCCAAAGTCAAGTCTTTTCAAATCTCCCAATCAAAGTTCAATCTCTCAATCTTCTAATCCAATTCAATCTCTTTCTTCCAAATCAATCTCTTCTCAATCGAACTTTTGTCCGAACTACGATTGACCTGATTCCTCCAAAATGATACGTAGGCAACTCTCATGGGTGCGGTCACAATATTTTTCAAATCTCAAATTCCACGACCTATTTCAAAATTCTATTTCTACAATTTCTTTCCAATTTTCAATCCTATAATTTTCTTCAAGTTTCCAATTCTATGATCTATTTCTATTTTTCAATCTTCAATTTCAATCTTCAAATTCAAGCTTCAATCAATTTCTTTCCAAATCAAATCAAACTCATTTCAAATCTATTTCTAAATCTCTTTTCTATTGCACGTGCATATTGTGCATCATGTTAGTTTCTTTTCAAACATTGTTTTTCAAAGTGGATAGGATTGAACATTAGTTAGTTAAAGACTCTCATAGGTGAATCTATGGTAGATTGACATGTAGGTACTGAAAGGGCGGGGTAGGGTGATGGCTTAGTGCGTCTTCCCTACACATAACCAACCTCCGAACCTAGATCACTGTTTTCAAATACCAAAATGAGTTATTTTCAAAAAAAAGACTAAATGTTTTCCAAAGGGTGCCAAACAACCTATTTTCTTTAAAAACCCTCTCTTTAGGAGATATTTTCAAAAACATTTTTCAAAAACCCTAAGTGTAGTTTTCGGATTATGCTTAGTTTTTAGGTGACCTAACTCACCTTAATCAAGTTAGGTGGCAACTTCGAATCTTTTTCAAAAGCCTTTTATTTAAATCAATTTTCAATTCAAACCTAATCGCACTCATTCTTTTAGGAGGGTGAGTTCTAACGAGAGAGTACAACGTTTTTTCTGCTTGTGTGAGTATTCCTCGAGTGCGAAAAATCTGGGCGCGACAGTTACCAACGTCCATGGTTTCTGGCTACGATTCTAGATTCCTTAGTCATTTCTGGCAATGTTTGTGGAGATTGGCTAATACAAAATTGGATTTCAACAGTGCTTATCATCCCCAAACTGATGGACAAATAGAGGTGGTAAATTGGTTTTTGGGCAATTTGTTACGAAGCTTAGTGGGAGATCACTTTAAATCTTGGGATAAAAAATGTATTTTGTTGAATTTGCATATAATCGTTCTATTAATCGTAGATCTGGTTTTAGCCCTTTCTATGTTAACTACAGTTATCATCCGCGAGCTCCACTTAATTTAGCACATATTCCTGATTTGAAGCGCATCCATGGGAAGGCGGAATATTTGGTGACTAAAATTCAAGAAATTCATCAGTCCACGCAACGGAATTTGGTGGAAGCCTCTACCAAGTATAAATTTGCTGCGGACAAGAAACGTCAATTGGTGGAATTCAATGTTAGGGATTTCGTTTGGGCCATTCTTAGTAAAGATTGATTTTCAGTGGATGACTACAATAAACTAGCTGTAAGGAAGATTGGACTCGTGGAGATTGTTGCAAAAATTAATCCTAATGCTTATCGCTTAAAGCTTCTAAGTCATATTCTTGCTTTAGATGTGTTCAATGTCAAGCACCTCATTCCATGTAGTGGTGACTGTTCTGAAGATGAGTCTGTGAATTCAAAGGCGAATTCTCTCCAACCTGGGGAGGATGATGCAGAGCGCTTAAGTGTCGCCTACTTGGAACATCGGGATAGATTTGGGTTTGGGCCAACATTATCCAAACTGGTTTGAAAGGTCCATCATTTTAGGCCCCGAAAAGGATGATTGTATTGTTTATGGAAAGATTTGATCTGCTAAAAGATTTGATTTGCTCATATCTTAGTCCATATAAATCCAATTCGGTCTAGATTTTTTTCTCACGTTTTTCTTTAGCTGTTTGGTATCTAGATTTGGCCTTAATTTCAGTATTTTCATCTTTAGCAATTTTTCTAATTTCCTTTCTAGCCTAAATCAAGTCCTATTAGGGTTAGGGTTTATTTTTATTATATAAGAACTTGTAAGGGCTTTGCCCCAACTTAGTTTTTGGTCGATAATATTATTCAGAGAGTCTTCTCAATTTCCTGTAGTTTTGTGTTCTTTGTTAGAACTACAACAATAGTTGCCTACTTTCTCGTACCTTCATGGAGAGGTTCAATAGATTAGTGAAAGGTTGAGTCTAACATATGGTTTTCCATACACATACTGCATCACTAACCCACTTCGAATAAAAAATGGGGTATATAATACCCGTTTCGAAAAGGTTCAGTGCTTCTCCTTTCACAACCTCCTTTATATTCAGGTTTAAGCATATTTGCATTTGACGCACTGCTTAGACTCTTCCTTAAGGTATACACGGTGAGTACACATGAGAGAAGTAATGCCATGGAGGTCTGCTATTGTCCAACCTAAGGCCTTGCTATGGCTCTTTAACACTTTCATTAAACTATCCTATTGACCTTCAGATAGGCGAAAGGATATGACAACTGGATAAGATTCACTTTCACCTAAGAATGTATACTTCAATATGGATGGCAAAGGTTTTCTTTCAGGGGCGAGTGGTTTTTGTTTAGAAGGGACCGGTTTAATAGCACTACGAGTTAAGGGCTCAAAAGATGGGATCCATCGACCCATTTGCATGCTAGACTCATTTTCTTCCCCTACTATAGATATACCCCTATAAGCTATATTATCCTCTTCTAATTGGTCATTAGGCTCACTCAGATCGAGAGCCCTCTCAATAAGATCCTCAAAGAACTCATGCTTAATATGCTCTTGGATAATAGACTCAATGAGTTCTATTTCCCTTATGTCCTCACAATCTCCCATTTGTTTACCCACCGTCAAAATATTCATCTCTAAGGTCATATTCCCAATTGACAGTTTCAATAACTCATTCCTATAATAAATTATAGCATTGGTGGTTGCTAGGAATGGTTGCCATAAAACAATGGAAATGTGCCTCTTAGCATTAGTGGCTTCAACAAGTTGAGTATCTAGCACAATAAAGTTCACGGGGTAGTAGACATTATTTACTTAAATGAGAACATTTTCGATTATGCCTCTAAAGACTTTAACAAATTGATTAGCTAACTCTAAAGTCACTCGCGTAGGGCTCAGTTCTCCTAGACCTAGTTCTTTATAAACTAAATTAGGAAGTAGATTAATACTATATCCTAACTCAAGAGCACGATTGATTCTATGGCCCCTATTGTGCAAAAAATAGTAGGACGACCAGGGTCCTTATGCTTCGGTGTAATTTTGTATTACAAAATGGCACTCTGACTCTCATTCACCATGGTGGTCTCTTTCACATGCAACCTTCTCTTAAGAATACACATGTCCTTCAAGAACTTGGCATAGGAAGGGATCTATTTAATAGCATCTAAGATAGGAATATTGACCCTAACCTGTTTAAAAATCTCATAAATCTCTGAGTTTAACAACTTATTCTTAGGTTTGGTCAATCTATGTGAAAACGGGGCATGTTTTATATCATCAATGCCCTCGTCTTTAGACGCATCTATCGGATCAGTGAGGGGCTTAACCGTGTTCTCATTGTTACCCGACTTGGGATCTCTCTCTTTTTTATTCTCTTCTCTTACTTTTTCACTCTCAAGTCTTTCTTCTTCTCCCCCTAATGCCTTGTCCTCATCACTACCCTTTGGGCTCTCCTTTCTAAGAAGAATGGTTTTATAGATGATTTTTCCACTCCTAAGGGCTTTGATGGCTTGAACCTATTCATGGTTTGTCTCTACAAAGTTTGCAGGTTTTGCGAAATTTGGTTGGGGTTAGGTCAAAAATTGTCCAGGTGTCTGTTGAGCCAAGAGTATAGCCATATTCTTTTGAATATTCTACAATATGCTATTGGTTTGGTCAAGTTTCTACTCTATCCCACCCACTTGATTAGTCATCCCCCTCACATCATTAGTTAATTGGTTGACATTGTCTTCCACAATGCATCTATGAAGAGCTTGGTACGGTGCAGGTTGGGGTTGGAAAGGTTGCGATGCCCTTTGTGCTTGAAATGGTTGTGGTGGCCCTTAAAAAGGTTGTTGGGCCTGTTGGGGTTGGAAAGCTTAAGGGTTTTGAGGACCCTTGTTTCTCCACCCAAAATTAGGGTGATTGCACCATCCTAGGTTATAAGTGTTAGAGTAAGGGTTTCCCCCACTACTCTCATCAGTGTATCCCCCTAATATTGGCCAACCACATTGAATTAGCCATGTAATGCCTCTCTCACTCTTGGTATGACTAGGCATGCTACAGTGTCATGCTCCACAGTGTCACACACTAAACATGGTGAACTAGGCAGCTCAATTTCTACTACATTAACCTTAGATGTCTCCATAGCCTCTAACTTACAGGAAAGCAATGTAACTCTAGCTTGTAAGTCTTCTACTTTCCCAAGTTGATATTTTTCCCCTGTGTGTGTGGCTAGTCTAGTTTTGGGATTTTGAGTCCCAGTAGTGGCCCAATCTCTTGCCAAATTGGCTAGGTAATCAAAGTAGTTATATGTCTTTATGGGGTACTTATTAGGGTAAGACCATATGCACATAGACTCCACAAATATTTTTAATTGAGGGATTAATGAAGAGTAAAAGGTGCTTATAACATGCCAGTCGGCAAACCTATGGTGACGACACTAGTGTAATAGTTATTTAAACCTCTCCCAACATTGGAAGAAGGATTCACCATGTCCCGAAGCAAACTGAGAGATACCATGACGAACGCCTCCGTTCTATTTTCAAGAAAAAACTTTTTTAAGAATTCCCCTTGCAGTGTATACCAAGAGTGAATAGGCATAGGCCTTAAAGAGTTGAACCAAGTCTTGGCCTTGTCTTTGAGAGTGAAAGGGAACAGTTTTAAAAGTAAAACTTCCCCAGGACATGAGTTGTCTTGGAAAATTGAGCTAGCATCCTTAAAATCCTTAATATAGGAATAGGGCTTCTGAGAATCTAGACCGTAAAAAGTGGGCAAGGCTTGAAGCATTCCTTGCTTTATATTTATCGTGGCATGATGCGTAGGAAGTACTATGCATGATGTTGGTGTTTGCCTTATGGGATTCATGTAATCTCGCATGGTTCGAATATTCTAGGCAACTTTGCCCTGATTACTTGCTCTCTCAAGGTCATCATTAAGGTTATAGCCCGGTGAGATCACCCCATCATTAATATTGGCCATGAGAGTAGGTCCGAGGTCAACTACCAAACAGAAGAAAGGGGAAGAAAGGGGATAACATTTGACTTGGAGATTGTGAAAAATAGTTTGGAGGGAGGTTCGTGCAGGGGTTGATTTATGTCTATTTCTAATGTACGATGATATACATATCCAATGCAGACGTAAAAGACTATCCGCACCTTTGCAACAAATAATTCACAATTTGTCCTTCCTTCCTTCTAATCTCCATAGAATGTACCACTGACTCAATAAAATTTAAAGCAACCCAGTCGAACAAACAATTTCCACATACAAAACAAAAACACCAATAAGCACTTAGAACGAAAGCCTAGTTGCACTAGCAATCTGCCTCCTAACTATAATATACCTAGACCCCTAAAAAGAAAAAAAAAACATAAAAGTCCTAAATTCTAACATATACAAGGGATGAAACGAAGTTACCGGTTAGGCCGTAGTCGACGATTCCTTCGCTGTTGTAAATGGTGGTGAAATGACTCACTTTATTTTGCATTAACTAATATTCGTGCTTTGACACGTCTCTTGCAGTCACTTGTGCAAAGAGCCCCCTGTAACGTCATTTAAATTTTGACGTGCACCAATCGGTGACCATGGACATGACCAAAGATAATCCCAAGAGCAAGATGACAAAGCAGTATAACCTAGTAAAGTTTGGGTTGATCCACAGGGAAATTTGACAAAGTAACTAAGAAGGTGTATCACTCTTCTTAGAAAGCACAAAACTAACAAATTACCTCTAAAAAGAAACAAAAAATTGTAACTTTGAAAGTGATTTGTTTAATCTAAATTAAACTATAAAAACAGTTTTTAAATCAATAAAGAAAGTCTCGAGACCAATTGATCCAACCAATTGCTTCACCCAGAATTCCAATAGAGTCTTTTGATAACTGAAATCATTGATTGCGTCGTGAATCTTTGATTCGAAAGATTTAGCAATGAAAACTTTTATTCTTTAACAATCAAATTTAGAATAAATTAGGTTTAGAATCATATATGCATACCATCAATTTTTGCAGTAATATACCGATCTAGGATTCGTGCATAAATATTAGCAAACTTAGTTAAACATCTTGGTTTTCGTAAAGATCTAGAGGTTGATCCCAAAGAATTTAAGAAGAAGAAGATTTAAACATTGAAAACCAGTTTACCTCAATTGTTCATTCAGAATTTTCAATTGATCTTCACAATTGATTCCAAAATGAGATTTAACTCCTTATAGACATGAGAGATATGCTAATATATAATGAAGATTGTATTGAAAACTGAAATTTGATTACAAGAATTGAAGATTGTTGCATAAAACTATGGAAAAGCTATCAAAAAGCTACTCTCTAAAACCTAAAACTTGTAAAAGAAAACAACAACCCTAAAAACTACTTCAGTCCTAGCTTTTATAAACTTCCAAATCTGTAGATTTTCGCGATCCGTTCAAACACCTTGTACACCGTTTGAACGTTCTTCCGTAACATTCAAACGGACATCAAATGCACATCAAACAGAAAAAAAAGCCACAATATTTTTAGACAGGGATCAAACCTGCTTCGAATGGGGAAACCATGCCTCAGTATTTTTGAACGAGGAAGCACCGTCTAACGTGGCATTCGAATGCCCTACCGCACTAATCAAACATTTGAATTGACCATTTTAACTGTCCTTTGACTTTTTGCCCAATTTAATCCTTTTAAAGCTCAGAATCTTGTTTGCACCAAACAAATTAAACTAGTAATCAGTTAGAACTAAAACAACGTAAATAAACCTAATTTAAATCTAACAAAAAAATAATTAAGGCATGTAGATTGTACTTTTAGAATACAATCATCGCTCCTCTCTTTCGTTCTCAAAAAAGAATTTTCTAAGCACTGATTCGCGACTTCTGGTGTTGAGTTCCTCCATACACTTTATAAGGATCAAAATTAAGCAATTCGTCCACCGTCTCTTTTGTCCTTTCGATATCTTTCCCGTTGATGGTTGTCGCGCCCAGATTTTTCGCACTCGAGGAATACTCACCCAAGCGGAAAAAATGTTGTACTCTCTCGTTAGAACTCACCCTCCTAGAAGAATGAGTGCGACTAGGTTTGAATTGAAAATTGATTTGAATAAAGAGCTTTTGAAAAAGATTCGGAGTCGCCACCTAACTTGATTAAGGTGAGTTAGGTCACCTAAAAACTAAGA
Source organism: Euryodendron excelsum (assembly GCA_033060915.1). Classification (NCBI taxonomy): domain Eukaryota; kingdom Viridiplantae; phylum Streptophyta; class Magnoliopsida; order Ericales; family Pentaphylacaceae; genus Euryodendron; species Euryodendron excelsum. The sequence goes on from CM065395.1 coordinate 9,319,710, forward strand.
ATAATCTGAGGACTACACTTAGGGTTTTTGAAAAACAATTTTGAAAACATCTCCTCAAGAGAGGGTTTTTAAGAAAACAGGTTGTTTGGCAACCTTTGGAAAACATTTAGCCCTTTTTTGAAAAATAACTCCTTTTTGGTCTTTGAAATCAATGATCTAGGTTCGGAGGTTGGTTACATGTAGGGAAGACGCACTAAGCTATCACCCTACCCCGCCCTTTCGGTACCTACATGTCAATCTACCCTAAATTCACCTATGAGAGTCTTTAATTAACATGTGTTCAATCCCATCCACTTTGAAAAACACTGTTTGAAAAATATGATGCATGATATGCAAGTGCAATAGAAAAGAAAGTTGATTTAGGAATAGATTTGAAAGGAAATTTGAAAAGAAGAATTTGATTTGATTTTAGAAGAGATTTGAAAACATAGAATTGAAATTGGAAAGTTTGAAAAATTAGAAATAGAGATTTGAAATAGAAATTTTGAAAATAGATTGGAATTTGAGATTTGGAAAGAATTTTGAAACCACACCCATGAGAGTGGAATTGAAAGTTTGAAGAATATTGTGACCGCACCTATGAAGGTTGCCTACGTATACCTTTGGGGGAATCAGGTCAGTCGTAGTTCGGACCGGAGTCCGATTGAAAAGAGAAGGGTGGATTTGAAGAAGGAGATTGAATTGGAAATTGAATTCGATTTGGAATTAGAAAAGGAGATTGGAAATTGAAATTGAGAAAATTGGACTTTGATTTGAAAAGATAGATTTGGACTTGTTTTGAAAAAGAGAAAGATGAAGGCTTAGGAAACCTAGACTTAGGAAAAGCTTGACTCGACTTGGAAGGTTTAGGAGATTAGGAAAGGTTAGATTTAGGAAATGTTTGAATTAGGAAATGCTCGATTTAGGAAAGTGTCATTTTTGGAAGGTTTCGAAATTAGGAAAGTTTTCATTTTAGGAAAGTTTTGAAATTTAAGAAAGTTTGGAAATTGGAAAGTTTTGAAAATTGGAAAATTTGAAATTTAGAAAGTTTTGAAATAGGAAAGTATTGAATATAGAAATGTTTTGAATTAAGAAAAGTTTAGTTTGAGAAAGGTTTAGAATTTGGGAAAGTTTCAAATTAAGAAAGTTTTGAATTTTGGAATGTTTGAAAAAGGGAAGTTTTGAATTTGGAAAGTTTTGAAAACAAGGAAGTTTTGAAAATAAGAAAATTTCGTTTTAGGAAAGGTTCAAAAAAGGAAAGTTTTCAACTTAGGAAGTGTTTGAATTAAGAAAGTTTCAACTTAAGAAAGTCTTAAATTAAGAAAGTTTTGAGTTTAGAAAAGTCTTAGATTTGGAAAGATTTGAAGTTTAAGAGAGTTTAGAATTTAGAAAGTTTTAGGTTTAGAAAGATTCAACTTAAGAAAATTTCAAATTTAGAAAGTTTTGAATTTAGGAAGCTTAGAATTTTAGAAAGATTTGAAATTTAGAAAGTTTAGGATTTAGAAAGTTTTAGAGTTTTAGAAAATCTTGAAATTAGGAAAAGCTTCAGTTTAGGAAAGGTTTGAAAACTTAGATTTGAAAAAGATTTTGGAAAAGCGTAGAATTAGGAAAGGGTTGAACTAAGAAAGATTTGAAAGTTGAGTTTTAAAGTTTAGGAAAGATTTATATGTTCAAGTTTTTAGAAACTTAAGGTTTAAGAAAGTGGAAGTTTAGGAAAGATTCGAATTAGGAAAGAGTTGGATTTTGAAACTTCAGGAAAGGTTTTAAGTTTAGGTTTAGGAAACTTATGGTTTAGGAAGGAATTGAATTAGGAAAGGTTTGGATTTGGAAGGGATTGGATTTGGTTTCTAAAAGAAAAGATTTGATTTTGTTTCCAAAAACGGAGGATGGGATCTAGTTTCCTAAACGGGGAGATTTGATTTGGTTTCCTAAAGGGAAGATAGGATTTGGCTAGGATTCGGAAAGGAGATTCTAGAAACCCTATATTTGGAAAATTGTTGTTTTGACGTAGAAAAGAGGTTTTGGAAACATGTATAGTTTGGATGTGAAAACTAGAGGTTTTGGAAACCTAGGTTTAGGGCAAAGTTTGAAAATCGTGTTTTTGGAAAGAAAACTAGGGTTTCCTAATTGTGGGTTCTAGGGTTTGGTTTGGGCTCTAAGGAAAGAGTCTTTTTGAAAAACGCAATTTTGGAAACGAAGGTTTTCTAGAAGGGAATCCTAGGGAGGAGTTTTTTTGGAAAGCATGTTTTTGGAAACGTAGAGTTTAGAAAGAAAATCTTATAGGGGAATTTCTGGAAGGAAGATTCCGGGAGGAGAGTTTTTAGAAAGATTTTTAGGGAGTGTTTTTAGAAAGTGAATTTTGAGGAAAGAAAGTTTTGGAAAGGAGTTAGAAAAGAGAGTTTTGAAAAAGAGATTTTGAAAGAGAGTTTTTGAAATCAATTTTGAAGAGGGGAGTTTTAGGAAAGTATGTTGAAAAAGTGATTTTTAGGAAGAGATTTTTGAAGAAAGAGTTTTTAGAAGGTGTAAAAACATCTCACTTTCCTAAAGCAATTCTAACCATAAGAAGGCTAGAACCACTTTAACAAAGTGGTTTCGAAAACAAGGTTTGAAAATATAGACCAAAAGGCCACTTTTAATATAACACTTTCCTAAAGCAACCCTAGCCATGGAAAGGCTAGAATCACCCTAGGATTGTGATTTTGAAAACATGTTTTTGAGAAAGAGCTTTTGATGCAATTTTGAAAACAAGTTCGAAAACGAATTTTGGAAGATGCAAGACTATGATATGCACAATGCAATTTGGGGTCGTGAACATACAAGGTTAAGGCTTCACCACATAATCAAGGGGGCCGGACCCACGTGATCTTTGGTTAGACTAGAAGAAAGCCCCCGACACGGTGACTCTCCCATAGTCCAATCCTACACATGGACCGAGAATCCCCTTGTTTCAAGCATGCAAAGAAAGGGGGGAAAGAGATGGGGGATTAAAATAGAGAAAACCCAAGTGGGTTTGCAGAAAATTAAATAGGGAGCCCACCTTGTTTCTTGTTTATTTTGTGCGCCGTGCAGTCTTCGGTCTTCGGTCTTCGGTCTTGATCTTCACCCTTCAGTCTTCAAGGGTTGTCTTCAAGCTTTGAAGGGCTGCTCTTCAAGTCTTCAGAGAGTGGTTGAATGCTATTGTATGAGTGTATGGGGAAGTGTATGAGTGTATAGGAGGCTACGGTTTTGTGTATAGTGGCTAGGGTTTAGTGAAGGGTGGCTAGGGTTTGGAAAATTTAAGGAAACTAGGGTTTTTGGAGGTGCTCGAGCTCTATATATCGAATTGTGTGATTTCTAGGTTCAGTTTACAGACCCCTTTCACGTTGATCGAGGCTCTGTATTTATAGAAGTTGGACAAGCTTGGCGCCTGTTGTAGTGGTACCAGGGCAAAATTTATACTAGCGCCACTAGGAGTGGCGCCAGGCCATTTTTTGGCTTGGCACCACTGCTAATGGCGCCAGCCATTTAGGAAACAATTAAGGTCGGCAAGCAACGTATCTTTGACTAGATTTGGGCGCCTGTACTAGTGACTACCATGTAAACTTTAGCCTGGCTTCACTAGGAGTGACTCCGGAAAGTCCGGGAATGATTTGAAGGAGCCGGGAGTGACCCAGAAGGCCGGAAAGGAGCAAGAACATTTAAAATAGTGTCCTGGAGGTATTTGACTTGAAAAGTGAGGATTGGATGTGTAGGAAAGGTTGACCGAGCCTTTAGGGGCAAAACGGTCAATCGGACCGGAAAACTGCCGGGGCGAACCCGGATTGTCCCGGAAAAAGACTTGGGATCTGGAAACATTATTTAGAATGTTCCCAAAGGTTGCCGGTTTGATTCCCAGGGCCGGCGTGTTCGGAAATGGAGACCGGCCCACCAGGGGCAAAACGGTCATTTTGTACCGGGTTTGTCGGAACTGACTCGGAATGGTCCGGGAAGGTAAAGGAAGGTCGAGAACACTATAAAAAGTATTCTCGGAACATTACCGGTTTGATACCCAGAGCCGGTGTGGTCGAAGAAGGAGACCGGCCCTCCAGGGGCAAAACGGTCATTTTGTACCGGGTTGGCCGGAACTAACTCGAAATGGTCTGGAAAGGTAAAGGAAGGTCGAGAACACTATAAAAATTATTCTCGGGACATTACCGGTTTGATACCCAGAGCCGGTGTGGTTCCCGAGGCATTCAGATGCTTAGGGGCAAAATGGTCATCTTGACCGAAAAGTCTCGGAAAAGGCCCTAAGGGTAGTCTGGTTATTTTTCACCGAAGTGAGCTAACAAACATGGGTATTGACCTAGGTGTTGAGTATTTCCGCTACTCGGACGGGGTTGAGTATTTCCGCTACTCGGACAGGGTTGATGATTTGAGAGTATTTCCGCTACTCTAACAGTTCTGTGAGTATTTCTGCTACTCTAACGGTTCTGTGAGTATTTCCGCTACTCTAACGGGTCTGTGAGTATTTCCGCTACTCTAACGGTTTTATGAGTATTTTCGCTACTCCAACGGTTTTATGAGTAGTTTTGCTACTTGGACCGTCTCGAGGAATAAACTGTCTCGAGAGAGGGATTGGAAAATGGTCTTATCGTCTCCGAAGAGACGTGCCTGGATTGGAACCATCTCGAGAAATAAACTGTCTCGAGAGAGGGATTGGAAAGGGGTCTTACCGACTCCGAAGAGACGTGCCTGGGTTTTGAGTGTTTCCGCCACTCTAACGGTGTTGTGAGTGTTTCCGCCACTCTGACGGTTTTGTGAGTGTTTCCACCACCCTAACGGTTTTGTGAGTGTTTCCGCCACTCTGACGATTTTGTGAGTAGTTTCCGCCACTCTGACGGTTTTGTGAGTGTTTCCGCCACTCTGACGGTTTTGTGAGTAGTTTTACTACTCGGACCGTCTCGAGGAATAAACTGTCTCGAGAGGGGGATTGGAATTGGAATAAGAAAGGATAATGCCCCTAAGGGCATTTTGGTCATTTTGCCTCTATTTGGGCCTCACAGGCCTGCGAAGCGATGGAAAGACGGAATTTAGACTAGAGGATTGGATTCGATTGGAATATGTCCATAATGACTTGAAAACAAGTCTGGACGGAGTGTAGACTGCCGAGCGGTCAAAAATGGGGTGTTTACAATGGTGATACATGTTTTCTTACTTGTTTGCAACTTGGGGGAGGAAAATGGGAGAAATTTTTTTTAAATCATTCTCTCTCTTTCTTTCTCTTCTTTTCTTCAATTTTTCTTTCTTTTTCTTTACAAAAATAACATGGAAGGTAGAATATTTTTTCTTCATTTTTTTTCCTTCCCTTTCCCTTCCCAAGTTCCAAACAGGCAGCCCTAAACTTATAGCGAGGATCACCCATGAGTATGTTGTACTCTTGAAGAATAGGTTGAAACTACAGCTGTTGGGACATAGTTTGGTTTATGGTTGATGCAAATAGGTCAAGTTCAAACTCAGAATTTTGTGAAACTTGTTGGTATCATTGAAAACGGGCTGGAGATCAAGATTTATAGTAAACTATGGACTCATATTTTTTTGAATTCAGTCATTTAGGCATTGAAATTTGTTTTTGCCGTTTTAGAAAATTTTTGTTTTAGTAATAACTTCGTCTAGGAAATACTAATTTTGTCTAGGTTTTTTCATAATATTTTTTGGAGTTTCTAGTATTCAAATTAAGGCTTAAATATAATTGGCTAGTTTTAGTTACTTTTTTTATTTCTTTAATTTTGGTCTAATTTGAATCCTATTAGTTTTAGGATTTGATTTATTTTATAAATACAATGTAAAGACTCTGCCCAATGAAAATTTTGATGAACAATGAGATTAGAGAGTGAGTTCTCTAATTTTCCAACTTTGAGTATTGTGTGTAAATCAAACGATGTTGATACTTTTTTCTAATATTCTGTGTGCCGAATATTCATGCACGAATCAACAGAATCAAACTAGTTGTCTCTTGTTATTTATTTTCCTATACACTTCCCTGCATAAATAGTGGAGGAAAATGGAATATAGAGTTGGGCGAAAGTTATCTAGGCTCAAAACTATAATGGTCTTTGGTTATTTATATTTTTTGGTAGTAATCCTTTGGTTAATTATATATATATGCACTCAGCAATACCTATACTCGGTAACTAGTTGCATGACTTATTAATTTACGTACATACAGGTGAATGGTGGCTTCATATGAGTTTGAAAAATGGTGGCTCGATACGAATTTAAAAAAGTAATCAATGGAAAATCTGAACACTCAACAATAAAAAAAAAGTAAAAAATAAAAAATTCGTATTCCAATTTTGAGTGAATCAAAGGGGATCTGCCGTGTTCCTGCAAAAGGATTCACGTCGTGAATGAGCTGTTGTTAATTATTTGCAATCTATCTACACTACATATTATACCAATAGGTTGTTGGGTCTTTATATTTAAAAGCTTCAATTCAATTTTTGTAGCTTTTTGAATTTTTAAATTATTAATATTACATGTATCATAATAGCATTGGTCTAACTATAATTTATAGAAACTTTACCTTCTATCAATCATTAAACTTAGGTAATCTTATGCTACTTTGAAAAGTTTTAAATTCCCTTTCATGATTTTAGGAAGTTATTTCTTAAATTAAAAAAATATAATTGTCATTTTAAATTTTCTTAAATTCCACTTCTATAATTTTAAAAAGTTTCTCCTTAAATTTAAGAAACTTTAGAATTGTTATTTTAAATTTTCTTAAATTCTTCTATTATAATTTTAGAACATTGTTACTGTAGGTGGGATTTTTAGAAAGGCTTGGTTAAACTCTCAAACCAAATCGACGAGTATAAACAATTTGCAAGAGAAGAAGACAATGAGAATGTTTCAACCTTCTTTGAGCCGAAGACACTTCAATGATTAAGTTAGCAAGCTTAATCACAATGAATCAAACAAAATATTAGAGAATTAGAACTCAAGTGAACGTACTTTCCACCTTAATGTTATTGGGTTTTTATGGTGTTCGGAATGCCATAATCCCATAAAGAATTGTATTCTATCTCATCCTAAGAGTTAATCACTTTTGAATAATTATTTAGTGTCCTAGTCCTTTTAGGAATAGACCTGCATATGCTTAACCGACTTTGTTCTTACTGGATCTGGGCTACATTTACCACAATTGGGGCCTTTATTTGGGCATTAGTGAGTTTGGGCCTCTTCTGAAAATCAGCTGATGAATCGGTTGAGAGCCACTGCCATTCTGGTTAATTTCTAGACTTCTTTGACGTTCCTCGGGGCTTGGATATTTTGGATTGCACTTATCTGATACGGATCCACTTCAATTCCCTAGTGTGTAATCAATAATCCAAGAAACTTCCAAAAGCTTACCCCGAACACGCATTTAGAGGCATTCAGCCTCATTTTATAGTTTTTAAGGATGTTGAAAACTTCCTTTAGATCAGCCAAGTGTAATATGCCAACTTTGCTTTTGACCATTATGTCATCGATGTATACTTCGACAGTGCTGCCAATGTGTTGCTTAAACATTTTGGTGACCAATCTTTGATAGGTGGCGCCTGGGTTCTTCAAACCAAAGGGCATGATTTTGTACCAAAAAATACTTCTCGGGGTGATAAAGGCAGTCTTTTCTTGGTCTTCTTCATAGAGCGGGATCTGGTGGTACCCGTGATAGGCATCTAAGAAATTCATCCTCTCAAATCCAGTCGTTACATCCACAAGCTGGTCAATCTTTGGAAGAGGGAAAGGATCCTTGGCGCATGCTTTATTTAAGTCAGTGAAGTCAACACAAACCCTCCACTTGTCGTTCTACTTCTTTACCACCAATGTGTTGGAGAGCTAGCGTGGGTAGTGGACCCTTGTTGCACCCGCTTCAAGGAGCCTATCAATTTCTTCGATCACTGCATCCACATGTTGAATAGCTGTCCTTCTTCCCTTCTGTACCACAAGTTGGCACTGAGGGTCCATGCTAAGTCTGTGGTAAGCTACATCTGGGTCAATTCTCAGCATGTCATATGGTGTCCAGACAAATATTTTCATGTACTCTATCAATAGATTAATTAATAATTTCTCCTCAGATTTGGGCAGCGAGGTGCCAATAACGAAATACTTTTCCTCGTCATGTCGATCTATATAAACCTTCTTCAAGTCCTTAACAGCCTTGTTCTCTTGTAACAGCCCGACATCATCAATCGTGGGCATGTCCTTGTGGAGTTCCATAATCTAAACCTTACCTGTTTTTTCCTTCGTGGCACATGCTGTCAAGAAACACTGCTTAGCTGCTATTTAGCCCCCTCTTATCTCTCCTGCTCCTCCTGAAGTTAGGAAACGAATCAACTGATGATAGGATGAAGGTATAGTCTTCATGAGGTGCAACCATGTCTGACCCATGATTGCGTTGTAAGGGGAATGCACATTAACTATCAGGAACTCTGTCTGAATAGTGATTTTTCCCGCAGTAACCGGGATAGTTACATTTTCCATTGGTCAAATAGGATCTGAGCTGAATCCGATCAGGGGGTTCAGAGATGGTTGGAGATCGGAATCCTTTAGTCTCATCTTTTTAAAGAGGCTGTAGTACATGACTTCGGAGGAGCTTCCTTGATCAATCAGCAGCCTTTTCACATCATAATCCCCCAACCATAGTGTTATTACCAATGCATCATTGTATGGTAGTTGCACCCCTACCAAGTCATTATAAATGAAGGTTATGGCCTCAGCACTACTGCCAACCTTTGCATTTTTATTAGGCGTTTCCAACTGCATTACCTCCATGAGGTGTGCTGCTTTCTAGATCTCCGCTTGGTATCTGTGTAGGTCTATTGTTGCTGATTCTGTCGATCCATGTATGACATTGATTACCCGGGAAGATTCTGCTTTGATTTCTTTCTGCAAAATGGCTTCCTACTTTGCCTCCTGCTTCGACTTCTCCCGGTCAATATATTGGTCGAGATGTCTTGCCTTTGCTAATTCCTCCAAGTGGTTCTTAAGATTTTGGTAGTTCTCCGTCTGATGCTCCTTTTCCCAGTGGTAAGAACAGAATTTCTTTTGGTCTCTGGTGGCAGGGTCTCCTCCCAACTTTGGGGGCTACTTGAAGAAGGGCTTGTCTCGTATTTGGGAAAAACTTTTGTAAATTAGGTCTTTAAAGACTGCGTTGACCCCGTCTGTCACCTTCTTTCCCTGATTGTTGTTGTTCTCCTCGCGCCTGGGCTTCTTGCTTTCACACCCATCTTTCTTCTCAATTTTCTCGCTGATCTTCTTCAATGTTAGTTGTGCTATATCTTCTTCTACTAATGTATACTATTCAATCCTTAACATCAGGTCCTATATTCAAGTGACTAGTTTTTTCATGAGGGATTGCCTTAAACGGTGTTCTCTAGGAAGGTCGATTTTAAACTGTGTAACAACCAGCTGCTCATTACAGTCCTCTATTTCATTATAAGCCTCCCAATATCTCCTTGCGTATGCCCGTAACCCCTCATCATCTTTCTTCTGTAAAGCCAGCAAGTAGTCCAACTCCTTAAGCTACTTGCTATTTGTTATAAACCGGTTAGTAAATAGCTCGCCAAGTTGTCTCCAACTTGATACTAATCTAAACTTTAGCTTGTCGAACTATCGTAGAGCCACCTTTTCCAAGCTTGAAGGGAAAACTCGGCACATGAGTGAATCGCCATAGCTTCATAGTGCAATCATCTGCTTATAATGCCGAACATGGCTAATGAGATCCAACTTCCCATCATAAGGAGTGAACTTTGGTGGGGTGAATTTTCTAGGAGGTCAGCAGGTCTCAATCTCTTCTGTGAAGGGAATGGAAGCAATATGGTCTAGGGCTCTTTTGGCTATGTCTTGGGTTGTCCCTTATGGTGCTTATCCTAGTTGTCTAGCTGGTCATTCAACCACTTGTCCCAATCTTGTTGCTTTGGCTCGACTCTTGCCAGGTCTCTTGCTGGTGTCCGATTCTTCGAGGCTGCCAATCTTTCTGTTGGTCCATGTAGTGCCTTATACTAGCAGTGTAGCTCCCTGTTACACGTACAGATGGGGGGCTCATGTTTCTTGAATTTGTCCTCTTTCTCTGCCACCGATCTGGGGATCTGTCGGATACTCGTCCATCTTGTATGGCAATCGCTTCCCTCATGGCTTTAATCGTTGACCTGAGGTGGGCAATCTCTTCATCTCATTGCCAGAGCTCCCGCTCAGTTGTTCGAAGTAATAAATTATTGGGTACACAGCCATTGGATGGTGATGGATTCAGGTTCTTATGATGGTTCCTTCGGTGGTTTGGACTTTGGACATACTGTGGAGCCCGTCCTAAACCCTCCTGTCCTTCCCGCTGGTTGCCTCCAGGGAATCGAATCTCCAATCTGATAAAACGTCTTCCCAAAGTTCGCACCACGTCATTGTCATGCCAACTTGACTGGTGAGTGCCGTCTTGACTGCGGATCTCATGGCTGTCGTCTGGTTCCCTGTTAATAGGATCGACTCCTCCTCTAAGATAGCTGGTTCTCATCGTTGTATTAGACCTTTCCACAAACGGTGCCAATTGTTAGTGAGATTTTTAGAAAGGCCTGGTTGAACTCTCAAACCGAATCGACAAGCACGAACAATTTACAAGAAAAGAAGACAATGAGAATGTCTCGACCCTTTTTGGGCCGAACACACGCCGATGATTAAGTTAGCAAGCTTAATCACAATGAATCGAATAGAATATTAGAAAGTTAGAACTCAACTGAACGTACCTTCTAACTTAATAGTATGGGGTTTTTATAGTGTTCGGAATGTCGTAATCTTATAGGGAATTGTATTCTATCTCCTCCTAAGAGCTAATCACTTTTAGATAATTATTCAGTATCCTGGTCCTTTTAGGAATGGACTTGCATATATTCAACCGACTTGGTTCTTACTGGATCTAAGCTAAATTTACCACAATTAAGGCATTTATTTGGACATTGGTGAGTTTGGACCTCTCTTGGCCCGGGTTAACAGTATATTTTTAGGCAAGCTTGATCTAATTATACTGAGCCTCATTATTTTGACTCACAGTTACTTATATTCAAAACTTTGAAATTTTTTATTCAAATCCTTTTAAATACAAATAATTTTACAAAATACAAATAAATATTAAAGAAACAAGTATTTAAGTATTTTAATTACGTGACTCTAATGTAATTTGATTTTCTTTTTTTGGCAAGCTTGGTGGTAAATAGTGCAACCATTTTAAGAAGAAATTTATATGAAAAGTATTTCAAGTATTTTAATTACGTAACTCTAATGTAGTATTTTTTTTATTTTTTTGGCAAGCTTGGTAGTGAATAGTACAACCATTTTTAAAAAATTGTTATGATATAAATGCACAGAGTTTGATAAATTTTCAATTTTAAGTAATTATGGTAATTTATTGTCTAATAAAACTAATATTAGCAATATAAACTTTAAAAATAAAATATTAATTTTTTATTTTTAAAATTTATTTTTTATGTATCATGTATAGCACGAGTTAGGACTGTTAGTATATATACACACATCAGGGGTCAACTTACATCCTTTTTACAGCTTTTTGTTTTCAATTTGTTCCGAATTCAACCATTGAATTTGGTCATCTCTACTGTCCTTGTCATATACATCAGAAGCCAGGTTGGCTGGTTAGACAATGTCGGTAAGTGTCTAATTCATGGAACCTCATTTCTTTTAATAAAATATGAAAATAAGTTAGTAATTCAACTCGATTATATTAGTAGATATTTCTCAATAATACCTTTTTTTCTTGGGGGCGCGGTGGTTTTTGGCGGGAATTTTCAGACAAGCCAGTGCTTTGGACCAGAGTGGCCAACTCGTTTTCACAAAGCTAGATATTTTGCAGGGTTCGGACAAACGTGCACTCCAGCACTTGCCTTCTAATTTATAGTGTTTTTGCCACTGTTGGATTGGATTACGTGTGTTTATCATTAAAAAATGTCACCGTTAGATTGATTGGATTACTACGTTTGTTTATCATTAAAAAATGTCACCGTCAGATTGATTGGAATACTACGTGTGTTTATCATTAAAAAATGCCACCGTTAGATTGGATTACGTGTGTTTATCATTAAAAAATGCCACCGTTAGATTGGATTACGTGTGTTTATAATTAAAAAATTATATATACATATGGACCAGCCTGGGTCATCATTCACAAGAAATCTACATTGTTTGTATACCGTGTACTAATTGCACAAGTTTAAACGATTGATCGGTCAAAATTTTAAATATTTTGTAGTAAAAATAAATAATACAAAAATAAAACTGTCGTATATGTTATAAAACTAAATAAATATTAAGTAAACAAAATATTCAAACATAATATATAATAAAACTAGTTCTTCTAGAACTGTCAAATAATAATTAAATAGTTCTTATGGAACTAGGGAATAGATATTCTTGATCACTCAAGAATGTATTTATTTCATAAGACAAAATATAAAGACAACAGAAATTTAAATAATTTACCTACACACTTTTTTTTTTTTTTTTTCTCTTCTTCTTTCTCTTCCTTTTCTTTTCTCTCTTTTTTTCTCTTCTTCTTTCTCTTCTCTCTTCTATTTATATAGGCAACTAATGGTAGTAGATTACAAATCACATGTTAGGTTGGTGAAGGTCATCCATCATTCAACACTTTTTCATAACACTCTTCTTTGGATGACTGCCACAAGAAATCTTATAAAAACTGTTGCGAAAGAAAAATGGGTGCACTAAAACTGACTCGTTAAAACCTTGCCAAGAAAAACTCTATGAGAAAAAAAAATGTTGGCAAAAGAAAAAGAGTACAGTCTGCGACTCCCTCTCATTCATACATCTGGTATGAAGTTGAAATTTATAACTTCAATTATTCAGGGCTTTAAGACGATGCATGCCAATATTGTGTACCAATTTCTCAAATGTTACAGTTGGGAGTGCTTTAGTAAATAAGTCTGCCAAGTTGTCACTTGAACTTATCTGCTGGAGATTAATATCACCGTTTTTCTGGAGTTCATGTGCATAAAAGAATTTTGGCAATATATGTTTCGTCCTATCACCTTTGATGTAGCCTCCCTTAATTTGTGCAATACATGTTGCATTATCTTCATATAATATCGTTGAGGTATCTTTGATCGAGGATAGTCAGCAACTATCATGAATATGTTGGAACATAGATTTCAACCAAATGCATTCTCGACATACTTCATGAATTGCGATAATCTCAGAATGATTTGAAGAAGTTGCAGTTAGTGTCTGCTTCATAGATCGCCAAGATATATCAGTGTTACTATATGTAAATACATATCCGGTTTGTGATCATGCTTTATGTGAATCAAAGAGGTAACCAGTATCTGTATAGTCAACTAACTCTGATTTTGGTCCATTTGAATAGAACAAACCCAGATCTGTTGTTCCTCAAAGGTAACGAAATATGTGCTTCACCCCTTTCCAATGTCCCTGAGTTGGTGCAGAACTATATCTTGCCAATAAATTTATAGAAAATGCAATATCGAGTCTTGTGCAATTTGCAAGATACATAAGAGCCCCAATAGCACTGAGATATGATACTTCAAGACTAAAGAGTTCTTCATCGTCTTCTTGAGGGCGAAAAAGATCGTTTTGTACATCTAATGATCGGACAATCATGGGAGAACTCAATAGATGGGCTTTATCCATATAAATAGAATTTGATTTGATAAATTCTCAATTTGTTATCCAAGACAAAATTTAGTTTTTCCAAAATCTTTCATTTCAAACTCCTTTAAATAACTAGTAGTTGTTGTAAGCTCTTTAGGAGTTCCAACAAGATTCAAATCATCGACATAGACTGTAATAATAGTAAAACCAGATTTTGATTTCTTAATAAAAGCGCATGGACAAATTGTATTATTCACATATCTATTTTTCACTAGATATTCACTGAGACGATTGTACCACATGCGTCCAGATTGTTTTAACCCATACAGAGATCTTTGAAGCTTGATAGAATATAAGTTTCAAGATTTTGAAATATGTACTTTAGGCATTTAAATCCTTTAAGAATTTTCATATATATATCACTATCTAATTCACCATACAAGTAGGCTGTCACGACGTCCATCAGAAGCATATGCAGTCTTTCTGAGACTAACAAACTAATTAAGAATCTGAACATAATGGCATCCATTACAGGAGAGTATGTCTCATCATAATCAATACCAGGTATCTGAGAGAGACCTTATGCTACTAATCGCGCTTTATATATCACGATTTTATTTTTCTCAATTCGTTTTCGCACGAATACCCATTTGTATCAAACCGGTTTTACATCTTTTGGTGTTTGGACTATAGGTCCAAATATTTTGCGTTGTGCTAATGACTTTAATTTTGTCTCAATAGCTTCTTTCCATTTTGGCCAATCACTTCTATGTTGACATTCGTCAACTGTCTGTGGTTCATTCTCTTTATTACTTCTTGTAATTGCAAGAGCCATTTTAAATAAAAATATGTTGTCGACAATAATTTTATTTTTATTCCATTTTTCTCCTATATTCACATAACTTATTGAGATTTCATTACTTTCCTCTGTAGGGGATATCTCTTTAGGAGGTTCTTCTTTTAGGAATTCTTTTACAGGAGCTCCTTCTCCTAAAGATTTAGATACTGTGGTTTCTTTAGGAATACTGACTTACTTATGCATTTGTACCTTCCTCTTTCTAGAAACTGTGTCTTTTGCACAAACAGATCTCCCACGCTTCATGCGTGCTTGAGATTCATTTGTTGCTATATTAGCAGATTGTCTTACAGGAACATCAGTACGTGTTGGGGTATTAGCAGCTGGTATATATGGTTTTGTTATCTTCTTTGTGTCGGTAAACACATCAGGTAATTGATTTGCAATCGTCTGTAAATAAATAATTCTGTGAACTTCTGATTCACATTGATTTGTTCGAGGATCAATATGAGATACCGTGGAAGCATTCCAAGAAATCTCATGTTGCTTTTCCAGTTGCGTTTTATCTCCCCCTAATGATGGAAAAAGTGTTTCAACAAAATGACAATCCGCAAAACGTGCAGTGAATACATACCCTATTAAATGTTTAAGATATTTACTAATAGATGGAGAATCAAAACCAATATAAATTCCAAGTCGACGTTGGGGACCCATCTTAGTACGTTGTGGTGACACAATTGGTACATATATGGCACAATAAAAAATCCTTAGATGTGAAATATTTGATTATTGACCAAAAACAAGTTGTAATGGTGAATATTCGTGGTAAGCAGTGGGTCGGACACGGACTAATGATGCAGTATGTAATATGACATGTCCCCAAGCAGAAATAGGTAATTTTGTTCTCATAAGTAAAGGTCGAGCTATAAGCTGAAGTCATTTGATAAAAGATTTAGCCAGACCATTTTGTGTGTATGTATGTGCAATGGGATGTTCAACATCAATTCTTATGGACATGCAATAATCATCAAAAGCTTGAGATGTAAACTCACTAGTATTATCCAATCATATTGACTTAATCGAGTAATCTGAAAACTGTGCTCGTAATCTGATAATTTGAGCAAGAAGCCTAGCAAATGCAACATTACGAGTAGAAAGCCAACAAACATGTGACCATCGAGTGGATGCATCTATTAAAACCATAAAATAACGAAATGGTCCACATGATGGGTGTATCGGCCCACATATATCCCCTTGAATTTTTTGTAAAAAGTTTGGGGATTCAACTATTACTTTTGAAGGGGATGGTCTCACAATTAATTTCCCTTATGAACAACCGGGACATCTATAATCACTTGACAAAAGAATCTTCTGGTTCTTTAGCGGATGCCCATGAAAGTTCTCAATTATTCGATGCATCATCGTTGATCCTGAATGACCAAGATGATCATGCCAAAGTATAAAATTCTTTGGGTCAAAACACTTATGGTACATCACTTTCGGTGATCCCAAAATTCTTATAATTGTATAATATAATACAGAAAAGAAGGTAGCAAGTTTTTCTAATATATGCTTCTGGCATGAAACAATAGAAGTAATGTAAAGATATTCTTTATTATATTCATTTGTTGTCTCTATATGATAGCCATTACTACGTATATGTTTAAAACTGAACAAATTTCTTATAGCTCTAGTTGAATACATAGCATCATCAATATAGAGTTTTGTTCCTTTTGGCAACAATATAATTGCTCTTCTGGAACCTTCAATTAATTTTGTACTGTCAGATATTGTTTTAACATTATTTTCAGCTAACGTTAAACTAACAAAATATTTTTTCTCTCGAAGAATTTTATGAGTAGTTGCACTGTCTACTAAACATATATCTCCATCGTTCATCTTGGAAGCTATTAATGCTTTGGTAGATTCCATGTCTCTATAAAAAAAATATTAAAATTGTTGTTTATAAGAAAACGAAAACATTCATTTAAGAAACATGCTTAAAAAAATATTACACAAGATGACAATAAACTTAAAAGAACAAGAACATAAACTAGTTAGTGTTGACATTTCTATCATCAATTAAGTAATCTATTTTTCCATCATGATCTTCAAAGAAATCTGAAACATCAAGGTGAGTAATTTCTACTAAGTCATCAAAGTTTGTAAAATTCATTTCAACATTTTTTTCTTTATCTTGTGTTGATATTCGGTAAAGATCCACTAATGGTTTGAGCCTACGACAGGTACGTGACCAATGCCCTTTCATACCACACATGTAACAAACATCTTCATAAGTTTTGGGAGGTTTATTCTGTGAACCTTTTCCTTTTTCTTGTTTTGTTTCAGAGTTGTTTCACGAGTTGTTCCATTGTTGGTGGTGTGGTGTAGTATTCTTAACTCGATAACTTGAAGAATTATACCTGTTATAATTGTTACCTCCATAATAACCCCCATGATAACGAAAATTATTTCTGCCGCGTCCACAATCGCGGCCACATCCACGACCATGACCATGTTCATAAAATGAGACCGCATTCACTTCAGGGAATGGTGTAGAGCCGGTCGGGTGAGACTGGTGATTTTTTATCAAAAGCTCATTATTTTGTTCAACCAAAAGAAAACATGATATTAATTCTAAATATTTTTTAAAACCTTGCTCTTGATATTGTTACTGCAGGAGTACATTCAAGGCATGAAATATATAGTATGTTTTTTCTAACATATCTTCATCAGTAATAGTTTGCCCACATAATTTTAATTGTGAGCTGATTTTAAATAATACAGAATTATATTCACTAGCAGCTTTAAAATCTTGCAAACACAGTTGCATTCAATCATAACGAGCTTTGAGGAGAAATATGGTCTTCCGGTACTCATATTTCTCCTTTAAATTTTGCCATAGTGCCAGTAGGTCTTTTACTATGAGATATTCAGTTTTTATTTCTTTATGAATATGATGGTAAAGAAAAATTATTGTTTTTTCACGTTCCTGCTAGGATTCGTCATTTTTCTCATATATAATATTTCTAAGAGCCTTTACACACAAATGGATCTCAGCATCAACTACTCAGGATAAATAGTTTTTGCCTGAAATATCAAGAGCGGTAAATTCTAGTTTTGTGAGATTTGACATTTTCAGAATGTTATACTCACAAGATAATGAAGTTTTAGAATTACGATAAGCAAAGATAATATAAAGAAGACATACTATAGAACTTTGGTAAAATATCTGATACAAATCTCGCTCATTCGAATTTGATAAATTTCATTTGTTAATACTATTCATCAATAGTAAAATCACTATTTATAAATAGTAATTACTATTGTTGCATAGTATCATATGTAGTACGTATATATAAATATATATATTATTATTATTATTTTCGTCCATAATATAACTTTCAATTTAGACATTAAAATATAGATTCTAGATAAATAAATATCATAGATATATAAAGAAGTTAAAATAAAGATTCTAGATATATAAATATCATAGGTCAAAAATTTAAGATTTGGGAGAAATAAACAAACAAAGTTTCGAAATATCACTATTCATCACTATTCATCAATTATGCATCACTATTCATCAACTATTCAACAAATATAAATTATGCTATGAATTAAAGAGTGAACAGTAAAGAATTCAGAATAAAGATAAATTAACTGCAATATTAATGACACATAAAATAAAGTACATTCACTGATATAATGAAGTACCTTCCAGATATAAGGAAGAACACAATTATATTTTTCACGAGTACTTAGAGTTTCGTACTGATAACATGTTATAAAACTAAATGAATATTAAGCAACTAAAATATTCAAACACAATATATAATAAAATTAGTTCTTTTGGAAATGTCAAATAATAATTAAATAATTCTTCTAGAACTATGGAGATAGATCTTCTTGATCACCCAAGAATATATTTATTTCACAAGACAAAATATAAAGACAACAAAAATTTAAATAGTTTACCTACACATTTTGTTTTTTTCTTTCTTCTCTTTTTTCTCTTACTTTCTTTTTTTTTTTTTTTTTTTTTTTTTCTCTTCTTGTTTCTCTCTTCTCTCTTCGGTTTATATAGACAACTAATGGTGGTAGGTTGCAAATCACATGTTAGGTTGGTGAAGATCATCTACCATTCAACACTTTTTCATAACAGTATATGAATAATATACGCATCGTTTTTCATCACTCACTTCTTTTACATTAATATGAAGGAAAATATCAAATACAATTTTCAGACCTATAACTGAAATTTTTTTTTGTAAAGATACCCACATGCGGGCACCAATAAGTTAACAAGAAGAAAAAGTGTTAGTACAAAAATAAAAATTGAAAATTCAATTTTAAAAATTTGAATAAAAGAAGATTTAATCACTTCTCCTCTTCGTCCTTGATGACAACCACTCCCAAATCAAGAGTCTTCACTTTGAACCTCTCAAGCTTCTGCGATAACTCTTCCACGGATTCATGAATGCGCCTAGTCGAAATCGAATCTTCGTCCACCTCAGAGAGGGTCGGAAGAACATCAAATCCATCCGAATTCAACTGGCCTTGAACTTTCGCCGGAAGCTTTTCGCATAACTCGGAGATGGCTTTGACTCTAGATTGCTTTAGCCTTTCTATGATGAACCTTTCAAGCCTCTCCTCTCTTTCGATCTCCGAAAAGAATTTTCTCAGTAAAGATTCGCGGCTTCTGGTGTTGAGTTCGTCCATGCACTCGATGAGAATCAGAAGAAGCTCATCCACCGCCTCTTTTTCTCCTTTCGGAGTCTTTCCTGTTGATGGCGATAAATGAATTCTCTCTTCCGAACTCGAACCATAATTTTTAATGGGTGGTTCTGAAAATTGAACGTAGAATTGTGGAGGCTGATTAAGATCAGAAGATTGGTTATGAAGTTCATCTTGGGGTGGATGGGATTCGAAACACGAATCGTAGCTGGATATAGCCATATTTCTTGAGGGATTTGGAAGTTCTAGTACTTCCGGATGGTGATATTCTTGAGCGAATCTTTCTTCAGGCAATTGAGGCTCGGGATTCATATCGTAGCAGAATGGCGGTCTGGTGGGCTGTGGAAATTCAGGCAGCACAAAACTGTAACGAGGATCACCCACGAATTTGTTAAGCTTTGGAGGCTGAAGACAGTGGGCTTTGTATATATATACACACACATAGCAAGACCTGTCGTGCTCCCTCTCTCTCTATGTATATATGAGGGATGCTACGAACCGTCTTTTTGTCACTCGATAACCAACCATCGCTCTATTAATATGACATGCGTCCATTTTCTTTCTGAGTGCAACAGGCAACCGAATAGGAAAAGAGATGATAAAATCAATCTGACACACTGTACAAAAGTAATATAACAAACAAAATTACTGTTCACTTTATCACAGTTTTTTCAAGATATACAAAATCATTATCTATGCTACCAAGTTCATAAATGAAAAAAAAAACGCATATCATTATTTCATAAAATTTTAAGACACCTTTTTCATATAATTTTAAAATACAAAAAAAGGCACCTTTTTCATATAATTTTAAAATAAAAAAGAGTATTTAATGTTATTAAAATATACTTGAAAATATCCTTTGATCAGCATTTTGGATACGCCTTTACACTTGAAAGAGTATTTTGTATTATTAAAGTATTTTGTATCCAAAAAATAGTATTTTGTATTATTAAAATATAATAGGAGTCTTTAGGATAATTTATAATATAATCAGAGCGGATTCGAGGTGGAGTGACCTAAATCTTACCTCGTCCTAAACTTGTTTTTTATTATATTTTTTTCTTGTAATCCACTCTAACCCATTTATTCATACCCCAAACTCATACTACGAAAGGCAGAGTGAAGTCAGTTTTAAATTTTTCGAGTTAAATCATCATCTATACAAAAAAAGAAAAAGGAAAAGAAAATTTTAAAAAGTAAAATTCTTTCTTTTTCTTTCGTTCCTCATGTTCCAAACAAGCTATTAAAATATCAAATCAAAACTATCATAATTTTTGAGAAAATAATATATTTGATCTATTTTCTCTTTACTAAACACAAGTGTATTAGTTTTACATATATTTATTAATGTAAATTCTATAATATTTTATTTAAAGTGAAAAAATAGTTTGAGAAATATGATTGCTATAGCATTAGTTTAATTTTTTATTCTTTTTTCATGTTATATTCATTGTCATGTGTGTTATTAGTTTTTTATCCTTTAATTTGATGTAAAAGCACGGTTGTTGTTCACTTACCAAGCACAACACAACAGGTATTTTTCGGTTCCGGTTACAGCTTTTAAAATCATTGACACGTGGTCCTATAATAACGCGATGGTCGAATAGCAACTGATGGAGGCAAGTGCACCTAGCATTCCTCATGTATATATATGTAGGTAACTTGTTAACCAATCAAAATCTTCCAACTTTGAATGCTTCAAACTTAGGACGTATTCAAACTTTTACAGTCCATGCAAGCAAAGTGCATCTGCCCTGTAATTTACAGTTATTACACAGCCCTTTGATCACTTATTTTCTTTTCCTTGATGACAAACCCCACACAGATCAACAGTCTTTTACTATGAACAGCTCAAGCTTCTGCAATAACTCTTCCACGGATTGATGAACGATCTGTGCTGATATTGCTGTTAGAATTTTCTGTATATTGAGCTTATATTAGTTGGTATCTTTGTTTTAATAAAATGGGTTAAGTTCAAGTTTGAAGTTGAGATTGTTATATATTGTAATGATCTGTTCAATTGGACTTGTGTGCACCTAAGAGTGGCTATGGGCTTGAAAGTCCAATAGACCCTCTCAAGTCTTCCCATAAATTATAAGACTTAGGAATTTTTTTTAAGGTTCATTAGTTTAATGGACGGGATTGAAATTGTCTTTTAAGTCCGGCTCGGCCAAAAAATATACAAAATTATATTTTTTTATATTTTAATATTATATATATGTATTCGTAATTAAATTTTATGTTATTTAATATTATTTATAGATAAAAAATTATATATTAAACAAAATTTATGTTAATTGGGCAGACTTAGAATTTGATTTTAGACTTGATGAAATAATATTAAGCCATTGTGTGCTTTTTATGAAAAGACCTTAACAGAAGATCCAATATTGCTAGTGTGGGTGAATAACCCCCGGCCCAACCCAATGGGTGAGGCCCAATCTGCGCAGATTAAAGTTGGGGCTGCTTGGCAGGCCAAGATCAGAATCAGAGGGAAGACCAACTTTGACTGCCGACCTCCTTCACAGCATAGCCCAAACTGCGAAAAGCGGACCCCAACCGCTAGCAATTTTTGAGCATTAAATGCAGAGTTGACTGGCATTAAATGCACAAGCGGCTGCCCACGCGACGTCGACGTGCACGTCCGGTCAGCCGAAATCCTCCATGACGGTGCGCCAGACCCTGTAAATAATCAGGCGGCATCAATGATGATGCCTACCCAGCAGGCCATGAGAGCCTGCTGGTAGGCCAAGACAGAATACATTCCCTCAAAGGTTCTATAAATACCCAAGGCATCGAGAGCTAGGAAGGACAGTTAACTCCAAGTATTCACAACTTTCATTCATTTTTATCGATTAAGCTTGCTAATTTAATCTTTGGAGTGTGATCGGCCCATCACGGATCGACCCATTCTAACATTCTTGTCTTGCAGGAGATATTTGGACTCATCCATTTGGGGCTTGAGAGTTCGGCCCAACTTTCATGAAAAATTCCACTTACAGCTAGATTACATATTTATAGGTCTAAGAATCCTCGTTTTTCAATGACAAATAATTTTTTCATTAACATAAAAGAACAACTAGGCCGTAATATTCGTACAGAATAGTATATCATGCTTCAAGTTCTTCATTAATCATAAATAAATAGATATACTTTTGCATTCAATTTCTTATATTCAACGTTGTAAATTTACGTACATGTTGTTACAAATCTAACAATTGAATTATAATCATCATCATCCATTTCGGGGATGTTATTACAAATCTAACAATTAATTGAACTATAATCATCATCATCCATTTCAGGGATGTTATTACAAATCTAACAGTTAATTGAATTATAATCATCATCATCCATTTCAGGGACGTTTGGAAGAGCATCCACTGACGGAAAGTTTTTCACATAACTCAGAGCTTGGCTTTGACGCTAGATTTTTTTTTTTTTTTTTTGATATAAGATAATTTGAAGAAAAGAGAGAGGACTAATAGGATAGAATCCACACCGAATGAACGAAGACCGTAAGCCTCGGCCACCGAGCCAGGCCCGTTGCTCGGCTTTGACTCTAGATTGCTTTCGTCTTTCTATTCCTTTTTGAGCAACAATTCGCTGACTTCTAATTAATGTTGAGTAACGCAACACGCTCGACAAGGATCATGAGTAGTAGCTCCTCCGCCGCCTCTTCTTTAATCTTTTCGGTGTTTTTATGGTTGATGGTGACAAATGTTTTCTGAATTTAAGTCTGTACTAAAAAGAAAAAAAGTAAAAAATAAAAAATTTATAATCAAACCCTGAGAGAGTCAAACTTCGGGAATATTTGAAGTTTTACTGTCCCTGCAAAATGGATCTATATACCGTAATTCACGTCATGAATGAGCTGTTATTAATTATCTACAATATATATAAATATTTATATTTGTATATACATATCGGAGGCAAGGTCAACTTACAATTTAGTGTGAGAATCCTTTTTACAACTTTCTGTTTTGGGTTGATAACCGTTTATGTTCCTCTAATTTTGACTCTATTTTAATATTATTTTTAAATTTTTATTTTTTATTTAAACTCTTAACTTTTAAAAGTCAATAAATGTGTTCCAACAATTTAAAATTGGTGAGAAAAGTTAAGAATGAGCTTTACTTTGATCCCTCAAGTATAATTCAGTTTCACTCTATCCACTAAATTACAGGTCATTATATTTTCATCCTTAAACTATTGAAATATAAATTTGGATAAAAAATAAATTAATATTTCTAACATTTCTGATATGATATAATATTTGTACTCTAAAAGTGCAATATATTTGTTTTAATTAGTTATTTGTTAGATCTGGAATAAGATTAATTATGTAATTTTAGTTCTGATTTATTTTTAATTTAGTTTATTGTATGCAAACAATATTTCCTGCTTAAAAAGGATAAAATGGAACAAAGAGTCAACAATCATTTGAACGATCAAGGCCGGCGTTCGAACGCTTGTTCGAATGGAAGAGCTAAGAGTTTGAACATTGCGATGGTTCATTCAAACGGTTGTCCAGCGTAAAAAAATTCAAAGATATGATTTCCCATTAGAAACAGATTCGATCAGCATTAGAAAATACTTCGGCCTGAGCAAGCCATCAGAAGGGCATTCAAACACTCATTTGAATGCCAGGATGTACCGTTCGAATGATTAACGAATTTTTAAAATTTTTAGAGCCTATAAAAGTTGTGATTATTTTTGTGACACCCACTTCTAGTCAGGTGTCATTAACACTTTCTTAAGGCGAGTATAATCGCACAAGTTACATAATTAAGGCGTCATTATACCCTCTAACACATTCGTCCCTTTTCTTCATCTTCTTTTCTTTTCCTGCAAAATCAGATTTCAGGAATGTGTTAGAGGGTATAGATTTCATATATATATATATATATAGTTATCTTGGTTTGAGAGTTTTTGTGTGTGTTTTTATTTTCTATTTTTCAGGGGTTTGATGCATCTTTTCTCTCTTTAAATTTTTTTAATGAATTTTCTTCTATTTTTGTGATGTGGATGTGTGAGAATCTTTTTTTTATCCCTTCCTTGCAAAATTAGATTTCAGGGACGTGTGAGATAATATTTGCAGTTTTTCTTATGCTTTGTTTTATTTGAGGATTTCGTTTTTTTTTTGCTCATTTTTTCTCCATTTCTTTTTCTTCAGGTCTCTCATTTTTATGGAATTATTATAAGAAGGCTTTGTTCGGTTTCCCATAATTGCTGTTGATTTTTTTTTTTTTTTCTTGAGGCCATCTCTGCATTTTCTTCATGGATGTTTGGTTTTTTGTTAGTGGTTTTGTTTTTGTTTAGAGTTTCACATTCCTGTTTCTCATTTGGTTTTTCATGCATTTCCAGTAGGGTTTGGTATTTTTTTAAGGGTTTTGTTTTTATTTTTTTATTGACTGTTGTTTTTTTTATTTATTTTTTACGTTCTTTAGTCTTTATTCTGTTTTACGTAGTTATTACCTTCATTGGATGTTCGATTTTTTGTGAGGCTTCTTTTTTAGTTCTCTTTTTTCATCTTTATTATACTGTGATCTCAAGCTCTGTTCTCTTTATTCCTTTTTCTTTATCTCGTTCTGTTTTTCCGTTATTCACCATAGGTTTCTTTTATTGGAAACATTTTCCATGGGAGTAGTTTATGGTAATCGAATGTGGTAAATTCTGAAAACTTGCTTCATCATGTAATTTTTTGCGGCTTTTCTTATTCAAAAGGTTCAATCTCTGCATGATTAATAAAGTCATCCTGATAGCCACACAAGTTACTTTATACCATGGACGCCCTTCTCTTGAGCTCAATACACCTTAGGTCCTGTCACTTACTCTTTTTCACACAAATATACAGGATATAGGAATGCAACTTCTATTTTTACATAGAGGATATCGAGATGTAGAATTGTTGAAATGAGTTCACAGGAATTAGTCAAGACACACTAAAGATGGGTTTCCTATAAATAAAACTTTGCCCTTTTCCGTTACACTTTACGGACATACATACATATTTTAGAGATGGGTTCGTATGAGGAGCTAGAAATTCAAGGAATGAGTAGCTATTACAACATTAGAATTGGGTGACATTGTGGTTTGTTGGGTAGAGAGTTAGATGCATGATGTTTGTTTTGGTTTCCAAGATAAACTATTATTATTATTTTTTGTCTGACTGAATGAGTTCGAAGGAAATTTTTCTTTAGAAAATAGCAAACTTTTGATATGAAATTTTTTAATTTCCTCTTGTTTTATTGCATCATGTTGCTACTAAGACAAAACAGTTGCTTGTCTTCTTTTAATCTAAATTTCTATGGTAAAAGAACTAAAGTTTAATACCATTGATAAAAAATGTTTTATAATGAAGAGTGAAGACATATCATTTCTAGATGCAAATTAATGAATGTTGATAGATTTTTACCATTGTTTGGAGTTAATTAGTTATTCAAATTTTGTATGATTGGAATTTTGCCCGGTCACTGATTTTATGAATCCCACATATCTAGAATTGTATGCCTAACACAAGGAGAGATTTGGCTTCTTTTTTGTTTTATGTTTTGAAGGTTTGGAATCATAATGTGTTTCAGTCCAGATTCTTAAAAGCATATAGTTGCCAATGTGTTAATATATTAAGCTATGCTTTGCTAATCCATTTAATTATATTGCCCTGTTGTACTATTGTTTCTGCTCAATTTTTGTTATTTGTAATAAAAATTTTCTAGGCGATTGGAGCCTAATAGATAGTTATGTGGCCACTTGAGATGATCCAGTTGCATTAAGGAGGAGAATATTGATGGAAATGCAAAAATACTGCAATTGATCATTTATCTCTGGTTTGGTCTTCCCCAAAGAAGTTGTATGTTGCGGATTTGTTAGGGACTAGGTCTACACTGTTATTATGGGACTAAAGGTAGAAATTATACTAAGCTTTAAGATCTATGCTCATGTGGACAAAAGACTGCCTATCAGCAGGCTTGAACGTGGTGAGATATTTAAATACATTAGGTTTTGTCTCATTGATTATACCATTGTGTTTGATTTTGCTTTTGTACCGAGGAATTCTTGGTGGCCTTTCTCTTGGTGTAACAATGATCCATACTGAGAGTTGAATTAATTTTCTCTGAGATGATATTTAATTTGTTTAACTTTGATAAGGTTTTAAAGGAGGCCACATCACAAAACAACTGTTTTTTACCTCAAAACTGGAGAATTTTCAATTGAATTTGGTGTTATATTTGTTTGATTGTTTGTTTTGTTATTTCTATATATTTTTTTGTGTCTATGTCTGTATTTTTAAATTCTTGCACTTTCTATTAATGTAATATTCACGTATATGGTTAAAAAAATAACAAAAAAATAAGCATGCATTTGGAACGATTTGCGGGAGTCCACTTCAAGGTCACAATCACAGCCAATATGACACCTCCCTTCTGTAAAATTTATTAGTCTTTAGCTAAGCTTGCTCTTTTTATTTAGGTTAGTAATTATCACTTACTTAGAATTGATATCTTTGTATAAGCTACATGACTCTGCATTCTAAGGCTTTCAACATGAAAACTTTGTGCTTTGCTCCTCCAATTCAAATGAATCATAGGTTGTACAATTTTTTGGGTACCATGCACTTATTTTTTTCCATCTAAACATGTTTGTATCAACACCACCACGATTATCTCCATCACTACTTTACCACCACTTGAGCCACTACTGCCATCGCAAAATGATGTCGACGTTAGGTTGCATTTAATTTTACATAGTATCTACTAAGGTGTGCCTATTCAATGTTTTTCCAATCTTGTCTTACATTAGTTGTTGATGCATTGGCCTTGTTTCTCACAATGAGATGAGAAGTGAGAACTGCAATTGCATAACATCTCAAGCCTAGATTGTTAGTGAAGCAATTAAAAATTTGTTGGTAGGAATGGCCAGAGGTGCAAAGCTAAAGTAAAGAACTTGTGGGCTATGAAGAACTGCTCTTGGTTTCTTTGTGCAATCATGCCGTAACAATAATCATGTGCCTCGTGGATTTGAAATTTTGGTTGCAAACGAATGGTGTATTAAATATAACACAACAGTTGAACTAACTCTCTTTTATTCTTTCTTCTTTTTTTTTTTCTATTTTTTTTGCAGTTCTCTATAACTGACACAAGCCAGAGTTTTGTTATTTGATTCCAGTAGCCCTGTATATATTAGGTTTTTTCTATTGAAAAGTAAAAATGAAATTGTAAACTTGATCATCTAGAAGGAATCACCATGGTTGAAGAATACCTATTATTATTGAAGAGTATCTAACATGAAAGAAGGAATTTGTTCCTTTCACATTCTCCATTCACACCTTGGCTTGTATCTATAAATATGGAGTGTCATTG
Source organism: Euryodendron excelsum (assembly GCA_033060915.1). Classification (NCBI taxonomy): domain Eukaryota; kingdom Viridiplantae; phylum Streptophyta; class Magnoliopsida; order Ericales; family Pentaphylacaceae; genus Euryodendron; species Euryodendron excelsum. The sequence goes on from CM065395.1 coordinate 9,347,217, forward strand.
TATCATTGTATCAATTCAAGAAGAAGGAGAAGTGAGTTAGAGAGAGAAATAACGAGGGAGAGTTCTCTCTAAAATTTAGAGTTGAATAAAAGAGTGATTCTTGGTTGTGTTTTACACCTTTAAGTATTTATAATTCAATCACTACAAGTGGCTGAACCTTTTCCTCCGCCCAACAGTGGTATCAGAGCCAAGGGAAAAATGCTTTGTGGTTGCCTTTCGAGAGATCTTCCACATCAGAACTCCTAATGGTCTCTTTCTTTTCTTCGATCTCCACTCTGGCCATCCTCCGGCCGTATTTCCATCTAATTTCTGGCGATCTTCCAAATTCAAACTCCAAAGTATTGTTTGAGATATTCAAAACCAAATGGCGAATGAGACTATGCAAGCGCTCATCCCGAAGCTCACAAAGGAGAACTACGACAACTGGTGCATCCAAATCAAAGCTCTACTAGGCGCTCAAGATGTCATGGACATCATGGATAATGGGTAGGAGGAAGCCCAATCCAAATAAGCCGAGACATCCATATCGGATGCTCAGAAAACAATCCTCCGTGTTGAGCGAAAGAAGGATTGCAAGGCTAAGTCTATCATCTACCAGGGCTTTGATGAGGCCACATTCGAAATCATCGCCTCCGCCAAGATGTCCAAAGAAGTCTGGGACACTCTCCACCGGACATACAAGGGTGCTGACAAAGTAAAGAGGATTCACCTCCAAACCCTACGCGGTGAACTTGAATCCCTACAAATGGAACCTACTGAGTCCATTGCCGACTATTATACTCGCGTAATGGTAGTTACAAACCTGTTAAGGAGGAATGGAGAGATTCTTGCAGACATGAGAATATATGAGAAAATTTTGCGATCTTTGTATCCAAAATTTAACTATATAGCCATTACTCTAGAAGAAACCAAAGATCTGGAGACCATGTCGGTAGAAGAGCTTGTGGGATCATTACAAGCCCATGAGCAGAAGGTCAATAGGAGAAGTAACGACAAAGCACTAGAGCAAGACCTACAGTCAAAACTATCTTTGACTAATGAGAGAAACGAGCAAGGGGGGACGTCACATCGAGGACGAGGGCAAGGTCGAGGATCTCGCGGATCTGGGTATTTTGAATCCAAAGGCGCAGGTAGAAGCAGACAAACATCCAATAAAGGAGGACGTGGACAACAGAACAATGTTCCGAGAGGAAGAGGACATGGAAAAAGAGGCGGCTACAATAACCATCAAACCATTGACAAGAGAAACATCGAGTGCTATAACTGCCATAAGTTTGGGCACTATAGCAACGAGTGTTGGTCAAGACCACCGACTGAGAAGGTTAGCAAGGTGGCTAATCTTGTAGAAGCTGAACCAGTTGTCGGAGAATCGTTGATGCTGATGGCACATAGCTCAACCCAGGACCAAGATGTTTGGTACCTCAACTCTGGAGCGAACAACCACATGACTGACAGAAAGAACCTATTCACTGAACTTGATGAGAAAGTTCAAGGAGAGATATCATTTGGCGATCTCTCTAAAGTTCCAGTCCGAGGGAGAGGCGATGTTCTGATAAAGTAGAAAGGTGGAGATCACGCTTTTATTTCCAATGTCTACTATGTGCCAGACATGAAGACCAACATCTTAAGCCTAGGACAGCTCGTGGATAAAGGTTACCAGATTAGCCTTAGAAACAAGCAGATGCTGATCTCAGACGCTCGAGGGAAGCTGGTCATTCGAGTCACTATGGTGAAAAATCGGATGTTCTCTTTCGCCATTCATCGCAACACACCAAAGTGTCTGAGTGCGATCATTAACAATAAAGACTGGCTATGGCATCTGAGGTATGGACACCTAAAATTTGAAAGCTCGAAGCAGTTGGGAAGCAAGAAGATGGTGTACGGCTTACCCGACATTTACCATCCGAATAAGATATGTGAGAGTTGTGTTCTGAGCAAGCAACACAGAAACATCTTTGGAAAGTAAGTTGATTGAAAATCTACCATGCTGCTCCAACTAGTGCACACAGACATATGTGATCCATTGAAACTAGTTTCAAATGGACAAAATCGATACTTCCTCACCTTCACTGACGACTATAGCAGGAAGACTTGGGTCTACCTAAAAAGGAAGTCGGAGGTGTTCGACAAATTCAAAGAGTTCAAAGCTCTTGTGGAGAAGCAGAGTGGCTAACACATCAAGTCACTCCGATCAGATCAAGGAGGAGAGTATACGGTAGAAGTTTTTCAAGAATTCCTTAGACAACAAGGAATTCAAAATTAGTTCACACCAGCCGACACTCCCCAACTGAACGGCATAGCTGAGAGGAAGAACCGCACTATCCTTAAGATGGCCAGAAGCATGTTGAAGGACAAAAATATGGCCAAAAGATTCTGGGCGGAAGCAGTGTTGTGTGCAATCTATTTGCTCAATAGGTGTCCTACCAAAAGTTTTGCTACAAATACACCACATGAAGCATGGAGTACTCACAAGCCTAGCATGAGTCATCTCAGAGTGTTTGGCTCCATAACCTACACCAAGATCCCAGAGGCAAGAACGATAAAGTTGGACGATAAAGGAGAGAAGCGGATTCTTGTTGGATACAACGATAGAACAATGGGATATCGTCTGTACAATCCCACCACCAGGAAAGTCATTTTCAGTCGGGATGTCATTTTTGAAGAAAATGAATCCTGGAATTGGGACTAGACCGAAGCCACTAGAGATGTAGAATTGACATTTGAGGAAGAAGAACCTGCATAGGCAAGAGAAGTGGCTATTGAGCCACAAGTACTCAGAGATCAATAGACACCTCCACATGGTTTTCACTCACCACGGAGGAATGAAGCTCCATCACCAATCGAGCGTGAATTTTCGGACATGAGGCCCAGAGGAGCTCGTACTCTAGCTGATTTGTATGAAAATACAGAACCGATAGAAAAGTATGTCACTCTGTACTGTTTGCTGCTTACTAGTGATCCAGCTAGTTTTGAGGAAGCTAACGAAGAAGACAAATGGAGAAGAGTAATGGATGAGGAGATTCAATCCATTGAGAAAAGCAAAACTTGGGAGTTGACTACTCTCCCGAAAGGCCAAAAAACCAATGACGTGAAATGGGTCTACAAGACCAAGGGGAATGCCCAAGGAGAAGTCCAGAGATACAAGGCAAGACTTGTCGCCAAAGGCTACAAGCAGAAGGAAGGGATCGACTATGGTGAAGTCTTTTCCCTAGTTGCCCGACTTGAGACCATTAGATTGATGATTTCACTAACTGTACAAAATAGATGGAAGATTTACCAGCTAGATGTGAAATCAGCATTTCTGAATGGCTTTCTTGAAGAAGAGATCTATATTGATCAGCCACCTGGATATGTGAAGAAAGGCTAAGAAGATAGAGCGTACAAGCTGAAGAAGGCACTCTATGGGTTAAAGCAAGCTCCACGTGCTTGAAATATGAGGATCGATGATTATTTCTAGGCGAATGGTTTTAAGAAGTGTCTATATGAGCATGCCTTATATATGAAGATGGAGACAGATAACATCATGCTAATTGCTTGCTTATATGTTGATGATTTGATCTTTACCGGTAATAATCCAGCGATGTTTGATGCTTTCAAGAAGAGCATGGTCAAAGAGTTCGAGATGACAAATATAGGTCAAATGGCTCATTTCCTTGGTATAAAAGTTGTGTAAAGTGAGAAGGAAATCTTCATCTCCTAAAACAACTATGCGAAAGAGATCCTGAAGAAGTTTGGGATGGAAAACTACAACTCTATGACAACTCTAGTTGAAACAGGATTGGAGTTGAGAAAAAACGAGCAAGGAGATGTTGATCCTCCTTATTTCAAGAGCCTGGTTGGAAGCTTGAGGTACTTAACTTGTACCAGACTAGATATACTCTATAGAGTTGGACTAGTCAGCTGGTACATGGAGACTCCTGACTAGTCCCATCTAAATGCAGCGAAGAGGATACTCTGTTATGTCAAGGGTACCATCAGTGATATTATGTTCTATTCATCAACTGGAGATTATAGACTTATTGGCTATTCAGATAGCGATTGGGGGAGAGATCTTGATGAAAGAAAGAGTACGACTGGATTCACATATTTTATGGGAGCTACAACATTTACATGATCATCAAAGAAGCAACCTATTGTAGCGCTATCATCATGCGAAGCTGAGTATGTTGCTGCTAGCTCAGCTGTTTGTCATGGGATCTGGATCAGAAATATTTTGAAGTACTTGGGATTTCCACAAGATGATCCCATAGAGGTCTACATCGACAATCAATCAGTGATTGCTCTTGCGAAGAATCCAGTCTTTCAAGAGAGAAGCAAACATATTGATACTCGATATCATTTCATCAGGGAGTATGTCAAGAACAAGGAAGTGGAATTAATTTCTTGCAGAACTTATGATTAGATAGCTGATATTTTCACAAAGCCACTCAAGCATGATAACTTTGCAAGACTGAAGACAATGCTCAGAATGACAAAGGCAGGAGAGTCAAGTTTAAAGGGGGATGTTGAAAAGTAAAAATGAAATTGGAAACTTGATCATCTAGAAGGAACCACCATGGTTGAAGAATACCTATTCTTGTTGAAGAATACCTACCATTATTGAAGAGTACCTAACATGAAAGAAGGAATTTGTTCCTTTCACATTCTCTATTCACACTTTGGCTTGTATCTATAAATAGGAAGTGTCATTTGTATCATTGTATCAATTCAAGAAGAAGGAGGATAAGTGACTTAGAGAGAGAAATAAAGAGGGAGAGTTCTCTCTAAAATTTAGAGTTGAATAAAAGAGTGGTTCTTGATTGTGTTTTACACTTTTAAGTGTTTATAATTCAATCATCACAAGTGGTTGAATCTTCTCTTCAACCCAACATTTTCCTGAATAAATCTTCTTTTGACACTTTTTTTGGTTGAAAAAAAAACAAAAAAAAAAAAAAAATTTAATTCCGTGTTTTCCATTTTACTATTGTCAGTTACTTGTCAAAAAACTATCGACATTTGCTTCTCAAAGACCAGACAAAGCGTCAATTCTTTAAAGTTCAGTAGATCGAGTACTTTATTCATTACTCAAGTCTGATTGTTTATAGTCATAAACTATATTGTTATGGTAATTAATCTGGTGATTGGCTATAGGCAACGAAGAAGATTTGTGATGGAAAAATTGTGTAGGTGGTATTGAAGGGAAAATTGAAGATTTGGAAGAGGAGTTTCACAAGGGCTCTAAGGTTAAACAAAACGTAAAGATTAATCACACATTTGAAACTCAATTAATTCTATTTTAGGTTTTCATTCTATTTGATATTTTGATATACAATATCTTATATAGAATATTCATGTTTGCAATTATCGGTCCAAGTCTTTTCAACGCACTTTGAAAGAGCTCAAATTTTTTTTTTGTAAAGACAAGAAAACATAAATGGCATTCAACTTTCATGGGATTAATCTTTTGGTGGAGAAAGAAACACATCTGCCAGTCCTTCAAGAGTACCTTATATCGCCCAAAATTTAGTTGGGTTGTATTCGATGGCAATGGTTATTCGATTTATATGGAAGCTAGAGGTATTTTCTCTCTCTAGAATTCTTTTTTGTATATATATTTTTGTTTTATTTTTTGTGTTGTGGATGTGTGAGAGAGTTCAGATTTCATATATATATATATATATATCATTATCTTGGTTTGAGAAGTTTTTAATGTTTTTTTTTCTTATTGTTTCAGGTATTTGATTTGTCTTTTTCTGGTGGTTTAGATTTTTATTTTTTTATTTAGTTTTTGATAAATGACGTATGTGTTTTTGCTTCCAAAATCACTCCCGTAATTCCATCTCCTTGCTTTTCCAGTTATTTGCTTCCAAAGAAACAACTTATCATAGTGTGATTGCTGTTGACACAAATTTCAAACCTAAAAAGTTTGAGTCTGGATTTCAAATTTACATTCACAAAATTCACTATGTAGCGTTCACAGTGTTGATTGTTTATTTTGTGGACTCCTATTTTCAGTCAAGACCTCCGATTAATAAAGAACAACAGAACCAAAAGAAAGAAAATTGTAAGGAAAGTAATTTTATTACATTTCATAGGGTTTCAAAACCTTGTTTACAAAATACATAGGCTTAACATTTTTTTTTTAAAAAAATAAAATAAAAGAATAATATAAGGGTGGAACCCTTTACCTATCGATCGCTATTTGTGGAATTGTTCGAATCCTTTTTCTTCAACTGCCCTTTAATCTTTATAGGTCTCGAAGTATTTCTGATTCTCCAATACTTTCTTCTCTTTTTGTATCTCTCCTTGCAGAATCTTCTAAGTTTCAAGGTTCGAGAAATGTGTATCATCTGAAATTTTCTAAAGTCCTCCCCCAAAAGTTATTTTTTTCTTTCTAATGATGACCCTCTTATTTATAGAGAGTCATTCAGATAAGGCTGCTTATTTCTTCTTTGAATTTGAATTTAGGATATTTATCGTTATCCTCAATTTAAACCAAAGATATCTTCTGCCAAAATTTGAATATATTATCCTCCTTGTTTGAATTTTGAATTCAAGCATGCCGATACTCTGATGTCGCAAGCTTCACAGGGACTTTGTATGTGTCATATACTCATTTAATCTCTAACCTTTGACCTCTAAAAGTTCCACGTGGCGCACTATCCTAAACTCTTATTTGATTGAAATTTGTGTGCCAACAATTGCCATGGTAGTTTGATCCGTAGCAATGCAAGGTGGGTTTCTCTCTCTACAATTTATTTTTTAATACAAATTATTGTGTTTAAGTTAGCTTTTTAGTACCAATTTTTTACTTCCTTGCAGCATGCCTTGATACATCCTGTAAGAGCATAAATAGAACTTTGTGTCATACACATATAAGTGTAAAAATGTGAGCTTCGGCTAGACATAAAATCTATTTGCTCTAAATCTTTTGGGGTCTTTCAGAGCAGTTAAAAGGGAATGTTGGTTACTTTATTTATTAGGTCTTCTGCTACATGATATTGGTATTATAATCGCACTTGTGTTATTGTCTTAATGTATTTGCACTTGTGAATTTTTAAACGATACTAAACTCCAAAGTTTAAGTTGCCCCTGTTAAAGCAGCAGATGGTTAGTATTTTTCAAATATTTTGCTTAAGTAAATGCATGCAGACATAATTACTATAATTTAGATTCAACACGATTTGTGAGGTTTTTTTTCTCCCTTTTTTAAAGAAATATGTAATAACTGAGTTTCTTTTTCTTTTAGGTGGAAATAGTTACAGTTTTTCTTTTTATTTTTTATTTTTTTTTATAATGAACTGGAGGTTTTATTATTGGAAATTGTTACCTGTATCGCGAAAGTCTCTCATGTTCTCTCTCTCTTTTGGTACTGTTGTACTGAATAATACTTGAGATGCATGTGTGATTACTCTTAGAAATAGTAATCTTTTAGCTTAAATTGTTAGTTGATTAGTTAAATTTGGTGTTAATTTAGTATTCTAACTCCTAAAACGCGTTAAAACTCTTTTTGTACACTTTTTGTAGGATTTGGAGCTTAAACTAAGGCAAATGGGCAATCTGGAGTATGACCGATCGATCGCCCGATCGAACGGTCCATGGAACGTTCGATCGGCCGATCGATCGGTGATCCTGCGATCGATCGGTAATGCTCTATTCAACCTTCTGCAGCAAACTTCAGAGAGGGCGTTTTTGCGATCGATCGGGCGTTCGATCGGTGATGCTCTGTTCAACCTTCTGTAGCAAACTTCAGAGAGGGCGTTTTTACGATCGATCGGGCGTTCGATCGGTGACGTCGGAATTCTCTCAACAGACGACACAGAAGCAAACTTCAGAGGGGTCGGTTTTGCGATCGATCGGGCGTTCGATCGCCCTGACCGTTCGATCGGGCGATCGATCAGCCGATCGATCGGTCGTACACCGATCGATCAGTGTGTACAAGCTCTGTTTTTCTGCAGAGAATAAAAGCTTTTGTTCAAGACAAAAAGAGATATAGGTTATTTTCTGCAGAGTTTGGACGGGAAGAAGGCTCCAAAAAGTGGATTTTTGTTATCTTGTAAGGTTTTTAGTTAGATCTACTCTTAATGCTTTGTATTTAATGTCATTTATTGCTTTTGGATCATTGTAAGTGAATGTTTGATATATATATATGAAGTGAATGATTTTCTACCTTTTCTAGCAACTTTCCATCATTTTCTTGGCACTTTCTCTCATTTTCTTGGCAACCAAACACTAGTTTTTTATAGTTTAAGGGTAGATTTGTCTCCTTTTATATTAGTTAACATGGATTCTAGTAGCTAAACACCCCTTGGATGTGGTTGTGAAGATCCACCAAGAATCTTCAAAGGGTTGAAAATGGGTTGTATGAACTTCAAAGTCATATCCTCAAAATTATATGATTTCATTTGATTTAGCATGAGATTCATTAGAAAAACTTAGATTCATAACCCTTTGGTAATATTTATGCACAAATCAATATTTGGTATAGGTATTGCACATGTTTAAGGTTTGATTCTAGGGTACCAATTATATATTCCCTCTCTGTGCTCCAATCAAACAAAACCCACATTTTTATAGTCGACGTTTTCCGAATCAAGAATCCAAGGTATGATTCTTGATTTGAGTTATAAACCTCTCATTGGAAACCCTTGTTGTGAATTGGTGGATCAAAACAATTATGTTCAAGCTTTTCTCCTTAATTACATAAAACTAGCTTTTGTTGTCTTTCATGGTCACTAAATTATTGTATGAAGCATATAACCATCATCATCTCAAAACCAACATATTTTCGGTCTCTTTTATGTTAAGAATTTTCATTTGCAATCCATTAAGATAAGTACCCGTGCTAGTTGAGCTTTGGTGCTATATTTGCAGAATTTCCTTGGGAAAGAACGACACCGGATCCTCCGGTTTTACTACAAGCGCGACCTCCGTACCCTTGCGGAGTGGCTCCAGTTGAAGCACAACTGGAGGCGTGTCAAGTTTTGGCGCCGTTGCCGGGGAGTTCATAGGCAAAAGCTACACCGGACGAAAGCTAAGGATTGCGGAAGAAAATTGAAAAAAAAAAAAAAAAAAAGAGCAAGCAAAGAAAAAAAAAACACACAAAAAGGGTGGATTTCATCACCACCCCCGAGGGAAGCATCTACGGGCTTCGGGCCCCGGTACACTCTCATTTCCCTTAAGGTGTTTTATTTTTAGGATTATTTTTATTTCTTCTTTTCTCTAGTTTCTTTTGTTTGATATAGCATAATTGCATTGCATTTTTGTTAGGAACTTATCCCTTTTCGGGAGTATTTAGTGGAGTTAGGATAGTGTGTGAAAGTTTCAAATTGGTGGTACGCTTATTGTATGTGGAGATTGGAGGTACGGAGTTGAATTGAGAAAAAGCCGTTGTCCGACCTAGAATTGAAAAAAAAAAAGCCGTTGTCCGACCTAGGGAATTGTGTATGATGTGCTGAACGACCTTATCGGTTCAACCTTATGTGTGCATTCATTCTTGCATGTCATATTTCACGCGGGACGAACATCATCGCCTTGTGAGAATTGAGAGCATTGAGAGCACAAGCACATCTTCACCAACACCTAGCTTACCTTTAGTGGTCGACCTAGGTTTCATTCCAATGGCAAATCCCAATGAACCCGGCTTACCTAACATTCAACCCTTGCATCCAAATGTCCAAATCAACCCGGAAGGTCATGAGGAGTTTGAAAGAGGGAGCCATCATGGCGACGTGGCGGCTCCCCCTATACGGACTCTCCGGGACTACCTAAACCCACCAAGGCAAGCACCAACATTGTGCATTGTTTTCCCGCCCCATCACAACACTCTAAACATTAGGTCGGGAATGATGCAAATGTTGCCTCAATTCCATGGGATGGATTCGGAACAACCCTACATTTTTCTTAAGGAATTTGAGGATGCTTGTTCAATTGCTATGGACAACTCATGTCCAAGGGAAGTATTTTTGTTGAAACTCTTCCCATTTTGTTTGAAGGACAAAGCTAAGCTTTGGTTCAATTCCTTGCGACCCATGTCCATCCATTCTTGGGCTACTCTCCAAGGGGAATTTTTGAGCAAATTTTTCCCCGAAAATAGAATCGAGGCCATTTGAAGGCAAATTTCACAGTTTTCTCCTTTGTTGGGGGAAACTTTCTTTCAATGTTGGGAGAGGTTCAAAGACCTCTTAAATTCTTGCCCCCATCACGGTTTCGCCGATTGGCACGTCATCAACACATTTTATTCTTCTTTGACACCCTAACTCAAGCAATTTGTCGAGTCCATGTGTGCGGGGACATTTTTTGATAAGCAACCCCATGAGGCATACGATTATTTTGATAACTTGGCAAATAAGGCTAGAGATTGGGCACTTACCGGGACCCAAAATCCCGAGGGTCGCTCAATCCAACAAGGGGTGGGAAGATATCAACTCAAGGAAATTGATGATGTCAATGCTAGGGTGGTTACCTTAGCAAGAAAATTAGAGGCTCTTGAGGTGAAAAAAGTTCAAGCGGTAGAGATTGAGGAGTTGAGGGAAGTATGTTGTCTTGTGTGTGAAACCTCGGACCATACCACCGCTTCATGCCCAATCATTCCGGGTGTGAAGGAGGCTTTGCACGGCCAAGTTAACGCAATTGGCCAATATTCAAGAGGAGGGGGTAACCCCTATTCAAACACATACAACCCGGGTGGAGAGATCATCCCAACTTTGGGTGGAGGAACAATGAAGGGACTTCAAACTCCCACAACTATCTAGGAGGGTATCAAAACCCTCAATCATACCAAGCACCTCCACCTCCACAAGCACTTCCACCACAACATCCACCTCCACAAGCACTTCCACCACAACATCCACCTCCACCTTACCAACAAGCACCCGTGCCCCAATTCCAAAATCAACCAAGGCCATACCAACCCCTCCATAGGAAGCCCATAGAGGACAATGTTTGCCAACTTGCCAATGACATGAGGGGGGTTAGTTCAAGGGTTGATAAACAAGAAAAAGTGCTAGACTAACACTATAGGTTACTTGAGGACATCCAAAAGCAAATGTCTACGTTGACACAAGCTTTGACCCAAAATGTCCCGGGAAGATTCCCGGCTCAACCTCAACCTAACCCGGCGGTTAGGCAAGTGCACATAACCGAGGGTAAGAGTGACCCTAGTACGAGTCATGACCAAGTGCAAGCCATAACCACACTTAGAAGTGGCAAGACCATTGATAAAACTATCCCACCTCGGGATGAGACTTCTAGGAAGAGTGTTGGTCAAGAGGAGAGAGAAAAAGAGAAAGAGGAAAAAGAGCCGAGAGAAGGGGGGGACTTAGCCAATCCCATTGAGATTTTGAGTGAAAGTGAGAGGGATAAGCGAAGGGACATAGTCAAACATGCTCCCTTCTCGCAAAGGTTGACCAAACCAAAGAATGAACTTATAAATGCGGAAATTTATGAAGTGTTTAAACAAGTAAAGGTCAATATCCCTATCCTTGACGCAATTAAGCAAATACCTTCTTATGCTAAGTTCTTGAAGGACTTATGCACTTTTAAGCGAAGGTTGCATGTCAAGGAAACCGCCATGATGAATGAAAATCAAAGTGCGATTTTGCAATGTAAGACCGTGCCGAAATTCAAGGACCCCGGATGTCCTACTATTTCTTGTACCATTGGGAACACCAAGATCGATCGTGCCTTGTTAGACTTAGGGTCTAGTGTCAACCTTTTGCCCTTTTCAGTGTATAAGGAACTTGGCCTAGGAGAGTTGAGCCCTACTCGTGTTACCTTGCAATTGGCGGATCGTTCTATAAAGGTTCCAAGAGGTATCATCGAGGATGTTCTCATCCAAGTTGATAACTTTTGCTTCCCGGTCGATTTCATTGTCCTAGACACCCAACCTGTTGAGAGTTGCATAGCTCACAACCAAATTCCTGTGATCTTGGGACGCCCTTTCCTAGCTACTTCCAATGCCATCATACATTGTAGGAATGGGTTAGTGAAATTGTCTTTTGGCAACACCACCTTCGAGCTTAACATCTTTTCGGTTGCCAAACAAAAAGGGGAATGTGAGGATATCCGGGAGGTAGATATCATAGAGAGCATAGTTCAAGAATACTTTGAGCGGGAGAGTTTTGAGGACCCTTTGGAGAGGGCATTAGTGAGAAGTGAACTGCATGCTTCACTTGATAGTGAGGGCATGGTGTCAAGTGAATTGTCTCATTTGGAGGGTGCGAGAGAGGAGTGTTTACATGTGGGTTAATGGACCCCTTCTTTTGAACCCCTCCACCCTAGTGCCGAGAAACCAATTCCTTCGGAGGAGAAGCCTCCCATTCTCGAGAGGAAGCTCTTGCCTTCCAATTTAAAATATGCATTTTTAGGGGATGGGGAGTCATACCCGGTTGTGATTTCCTCTAGCTTGTCTGGGAGCCAAGAGGAAGGGTTGATAGCGTTGCTTAGGAAACATAGAAAAGCCCTAGGATGGACTATCGCCGACCTTCATGGGATTAGTCTTCTTGTGTGCACTCACCGTATTTTTTTAGAAGAGGAGGCTAAATCCATTCGTCAAATGCAAAGGCGATTGAACCCTAATATGAAGGAAGTGGTTAAAGGTGAGGTTTTAAAATTGCTAGATGCGGGTATCATTTACCCCATCTCCGATTCGAAATGGGTTAGTCCGACCCAAGTGGTGCCTAAGAAATCGGGTGTCACGGTGATAAGAAATGACAACAATGAGTTAGTGCCAACCCGTGTGCAAACCGGGTGGCGAATGTGCATTGATTATTGCCGCCTCAATAATGTGACCCGAAAGGACCACTTCCCTTTACCCTTCCTTGATCAAGTCCTAGAAAGGGTGTCCGGTAAGGCTTTCTATTGTTTTTTAGATGGATATTCGGGGTACAATCAAATCGATGTAGCCCTTGAGGATCAAGCCAAGACAACATTCACTTGTCTGTTTGGCACATATGCTTATAAACGTATGCCCTTCGGGCTATGTAATGCACCGGCGACATTTCAAAGGTGCATGACGAGCATATTTAGCGACATGATTAAGCAAATTGTCGAAGTCTTCATGGATGATTTTTCCGTCTATGGGGATACTTATGAAGGTTGTCTTGGTAATTTAGGAAAAGTTTTGATGAGATGTGAGGAGAGTAACCTTGTACTCAATTGGGAAAAATGTCATTTTATGGTTACAAGTGGTATAGTTTTTGGGCATATTGTGTCGGCCGAAGGGCTTGAAGTTGATAAAGCAAAAATTGAACTCATTCAAAAATTGCCCGCCCCAACGTGTGTGAAGGAGATTAGATCATTTCTTAGGCATGCCAGTTTCTATCGGCGTTTCATTGAGGGTTTTAGTGCAATCTCTAGGCCCATGTGTCATCTTTTGTCCCAAGATGTTCCCTTTGAGTGGACATCTTCTTGTCAACAAGCTTTTGACAAGTTGAAGGGACTTTTGACCATCGCCCCAATCATTCGAGCACCCAATTGGTCTCTTCCATTTGAGCTAATGTGTGATGCTAGCGACTATGCCGTGGGGGCCGTCCTAGGACAAAGAGTTGACAAGAAGCCCTATGTCATTTATTATGCTTCTAGAACTCTCAATGAAGCTCAAATCAACTATACCACAACCAAGAAGGAACTCCTTGCGGTGGTTTTTGCACTTGATAAATTTAGGTCTTACTTGATTGGGTCATTGGTCATCATCTACACCGACCATGCGGCCCTAAAGTATCTCCTCACAAAACCCGATGCAAAACCGCGCCTCATTCGATGGATACTTTTGCTCCAAGAATTTCATATTGAAATGCGTGATAAAAAAGGGGTTGAAAATGTAGTTGCGGACCACTTGTCTCGGCTTCCCTTAAATGGGCAAGCCATGGACCCAACCCCTATCAAGGAGCACTTCCCGGATGAGCATTTCATGCATGTGAGTGCCGTTGAGCAAGTTTCAACCCCTTGGTTTGCGGACATTGCGAACTTCCTTGTCACCGGTGAGGTTCCTTCCACATGGTCATCCATTGACAAGCATAAATTCTTCTGGAATGTGCGCTATTTTTCGTGGGATGATCCCCACTTGTTTAAGTATTGTCCGGACCAAATCATTCGCCGGTGTGTCCCAAATCACGAATTCCAACAAGTGATAAAATTTTGTCACTCTCATGCTTGTGGAGGACACTTCTCCTCCAAGAAGACCACGGCCAAAATTTTGCAATGTGGGCTTTATTGGCCCACCATGTTCAAGGATGTACATACTTTTTATCTAGCTTGCGATAGGTGCCAACGGTTAGGAACACTTTCTAAGAGGCACATGATGCCTCTTCACCCCATCACTATTTTGGAAATATTTGATTGTTGGGGGATCGATTTCATGGGACCGTTTCCTAACTCGTTTGGGTACCTTTTTATTCTTGTTGCGGTAGATTATGTCTCGAAGTGGGTGGAAGCAATTGCCACCCGAAGCAATGACCACCAAGTGCTCTTGTGATTTTTGAAAGAGAACATTTTTTGTAGGTATGGCATGCCTCGTGCCATGATAAGTGATGGCGGTTCACATTTTTGTAACAAGCCGTTTGCGTCTTTAATGCGTAAGTATGGTGTGGTCCATAAGGTGGGATTACCATACCATCCTCAAACGCAAGGGCAAGTTGAGTTGGCCAATCGGGAAATTAAGCGCATTCTAGAGAAAACCGTCAATCCAAATAGGAAAGATTGGTCTCTTAGATTGACCGATGGGTTGTGGGCATACTGCACGGGCTATAAAACCATTCTTGGTGCATCACCCTATAGATTTGTGTGCGGGAAGGCATGTCATCTTCCCGTCAAAATTAAGCATAAAGCATATTGGGCGATTCGTCAATGTAATGAGGATATTGATGTTGCGGGTACCCACCGAAAGCTCCAACTCAATGAGTTAGATGAACTCCGCAATGATGCATTTGAAAATGCAAAAATTGCTAAGGCCCGAATGAAACACTTTTATGACCAACATATCATTCGAAAAACTTTCAAAGTTGGCCAAAAAGTGTTGTTGTATGATTCACGCTTACATCTCTTTCCGGGCAAATTGCGGAGTAAGTGGGCCGGGCCATATATTGTTAAAGAAGTTTTTCCCTATGGAGCCATTGAGGTGCAAAACCTCATGAATGGCTCTGCATTTAAGGTAAATGGCCAGCGGCTAAAGCCGTATTTTGAGACGTTTCAAGAGGAGTTGGACTGTGTGGATCTCATCGATCCACCGTCCTTTGAGTGACATTAGATTGTCGTGTTTCATAATTTAGGAGTAGTTCTTTTGTTTTTCTTTTTATAGGTTTCTTTCTCTTTTCTTTTGGTAGTTAGTTGTGTACATTTGTATTCCTGAGAGTCCCGCCCTCCCCGTTGTTCTTTTCCTATTCCATTTTCTTCATGCCTTGAGGTCATGGCATGATTCCAGTTGGGGGGGGGGGGGCACCATTTGCATGTTTCTGTGAACCATTCTGAGAATTTCTGTAGAACTTCAGAGAAGCTGTTTTTGCGATCGATCGGTGACGACTGCGATCGATCGGGCATATTACCGCACCGATCGAAAGGGAGTGGTATCGATCGATCGGCCGTTCGATCGGCTGTTCAATCGGTGGCGCTCCATTTCGATCGGTCCGCGAGGCGATCGATCGGTTCAAAGGGCCGATCAATCGGTGACCGAGTTCTCTATATAAAGGCCATTGTTTCACTGTTCACTCTCATTTCACTCGCGCATACTTGAGAGTTTAAAGAGTCTGTTTGTCTATCGGAGCAGCGAGGCCCTGCCAGCTCACTTTGGTGGACATTGTCCCGTCTGTTCACGGTTTTCTGCGCTTCGAGAGGTATTCCTTCCGCCGATCTTTGTCCATTCTTTTCATTTCCAGCTGTACTTAGCTTTGTAGAGAGTTATGGTCGAGACTAGGAGTTCTAAGGGTACAGCTGGGGCGGGGACTTCTTAGACTCTAGCCCAGTTCCAGCAGCTCCAGCGTGAGCATGCTAGGAGGGAGAGAGAGGGAGAGTATGATTCCACTCGCTTCCGGGGGAGGGATCAGGAGCGAGAGTTTGGACGGGTGTGGAGCGCCCGTAAGGTAGTAGTGGAGAGGCGTTGGACAGTGAGTCAGTTTGATGCTGAGCCATATGGTTGGCTCCAGCCTTTGACCGACCACCGGTGGTTGGGGTTAGCTTCTTTTAGGGGCCAGTACTCAGCCACCCTCGTGGCAGAGTTCATGGCTAACATTTCATTAGACCCCGTTAGTGGCGACAGACATATTCTTCGCTCTTGGGTTCGGGGTAGGGATGTTGTTATCACCCCGGACTCCTTTGCTGAGCAGTTTGGTATACCGAGGGTTGCTAACCCTCAGTTCTCTTATGATGGGGAGCATCCACCATCTCATGAGGAGATGTGCGCTGAGATTTTAGCACCGGGAGAGTCCTGGACCGCTTCCCAGATCAGGATTAGGCAGATTGCCCCCAGATACCACCCGCTGTTCCTTTGGATTTGCTATTTGATCTTTCCACTGGGAAGGACGGTGGAGTGCAGTAGGATGCGGGGGCAGTTGATGTGGGCTATTGGCATGGGCAGGACTATTGACTTGCCCCACTTCATGTACATGGCATTGTGGGCCGCGACTCAGGTTGCTACTCCCCAGTCCAGCATCCCTTTTGGTTGTTTTTTGAGAGCGAGGATTAGGGCGGCAGGGGTTAGTGTTGCGGATGTTGTACTGCTCTCCTTTTCGACTAACATAGACTGGAAGACGGAGAAGAGAGCGGCAGGGCAGTTGTCGAAGAAGGGGGGGTCAGCTAGTTCAGCTCACTCGTCTTCTCAGCAGCCGGCTTCTCAGACTCAGGAGGAGACCCAGTCAGGGGAGCAGCAGCGGGATCAGCCAGCGTAGGCTCAGACTCAGGCTCAGGCTCAGGAGGAGCCAGCTCTGGGGACGTTACTTTAGACTTTGGCAGCTATTCAGGAGCAGCTGACCGCTCAGCAGGCAGAGCGCCAGTAGTGGCAGGCCGACATTATGGCTAGATTAGATCTTCAGGACACTGCCATTGCTGCACTCCAGGGTCAGCTGATTGACATTCAGCAACAGCAACAGACCCAGTCCACTCGACTCCAGGAGATTATCCAGCAACTTGGCCAGCCTCCTCCGGATGATGGAGACCTATTTTCGGATCTTCAGATAGATTAGATGCATTGCGCACTTCATAGCATTTCATTTCATATGATGTATCTAAATCTTTTTTATTATAGTGGATGTATTTATTTTTGAGCTGTTTGTATAGTGATCTTTCTTATTGTGGCATACCCTTTTTGTATACATTTGTTGTATTCTCTTGTCTTTTTCGTGTATATTTTGGCAGTTCAGTTACAGGTGTACTTTTTGATTGATATCCATATCGCATGTATTGTTCCAACCGAGGTAATGGGTATTGTATGGTATTCATATCGCTCTTTTCTATAACTTGACACCTTAGTTATGTCCTTCATTGTTGATATCATTTCTTTTTGGATTTTTGTGATGGAGGTGTCAAGGTTGTTTCAAACAAGTACCACACCATGTTTTTGATTAAATTTGAGTTGAGGATTAACCTACCTTAGAGATTATGATACATTGCAAGTTTTTGGCATAAAATCATTATAAGAGACAATTCACATTGTTGCGCACTAACATGTTATGTGATGCCGTGTGTTTCATTCTTATGCATGCATGTCCTTATAAGGTGGAGATTTTTACCGTGTGAGCTTTAGAGCCTATTTATCGCATTTGAAGAGTGAATCACATTTATTCAAGATTATTTTGTTGATCCTCATTCATTGAATAGCTTCATTATTTTTTTGATGTTGGTTTGCATGTTCGAGTGTTAGATAGATTTATTGAACCCTTATACACTTTTGAAGTTTTGATTTGTTGTATCCTTCGGATTCTAAACACATAGGCCATTTCATTCCATTGAGCCATTCCATGTGTATTTTTCTTCTTTTTAATATCCATATGCATGTGCATAAGTTTAAAGAGTGGCAATGCCAATAGATACATTACTCTTATATTTGTAAAGTTGGAGGTGTATGGAGTTGAAGAGTAAAAAAAAAAAAAAAAAAAAATTTACATACATACATAGAAAGGGATGAAAAGGTGTGTTCAAAAAAAAAAAAAAAAATCAAATACAAAAGAAGTGAGTTGAAGCAAGATCGTAAAAGTGATTCAAAAGAGTGGAAATGTGGAAGTGAATATCGTTGATCATCATGTGTAATGCACATGCATATGTTAAACTCTTTTACCATTTTCTATCCTCTTACATGGCTCTTCTCTCATTCATCACTCTTATGGCCTTGATATCCGAAGATACATGAATCTTTAATTCAATTGTGTATGAGGCATTTATGTCAATTTTCTAGATTATACTTAAGCTGTGAATATTCCTTCATGAAGCTATGCCAAGTCGATACACTTACAATTTATTCGTCTTTGGTTTTGGAATTGCTCTACTTGCATGGTTTATACATTTACTCGTTAAAAGAGCTTTCCATTGAGGGACCCTGAGTGTTCATGTTTAAAGTTGAGTGTATGCCTTGTGAGACTTGGATCGAAGCATCGAGGACGTAATTGTACGAGTTTTGAATCATTAGGGTCATATGTCATTGGTAGTACGCGTCAATGTGTTTTGTTTCTTCCATGCTTTATGCCTTTGCCTTGCTTTGGTTCACAACCTAGGTGGATGGAGATTTGACTTGAATAAGATTAATGCATGTGTATATTTTTGTTTTCCTCTCATACTTTGATAGGGACTATCAAATGTTTAGTTGGGGGGTGTTGATTACTCTTAAAAATAATAATCTTTTGGCTTAAATTGTTAGTTGATTAGTTAAATTTGGTGTTACTTTAGTATTCTAACTCCTAAAACGCGTTAAAACTCTTTTTGTACACTTTTTGTAGGATTTGGAGCTTAAACTAAGGCAAATGGGCAATCTGGAGTATGACCGATCGATCGCCCGATCGAACGGTCCATGGAACGTTCGATCGGCCGATCGATCGGTGATCCTGCGATCGATTGGTAATGCTCTGTTCAACCTTCTGCAGCAAACTTCAGAGAGGGCGTTTTTGCGATCGATCGGGCGTTCGATCGGTGATGCTCTGTTCAACCTTCTGTAGCAAACTTCAGAGAGGGCGTTTTTGCGATCGATCGGGTGTTCGATCGCCCTGACCGTTCGATCAGGCGATCGATCGGTCGTACACCGATCGATCGGTGTGTACAAGCTCTGTTTTTCTGCAGAGAATAAAAGCTTTTTTTTGAGACAAAAAGAGATATAGGTTATTTTCTGCAGAGTTTGGACGGGAAGAAGGCTCCAAAAAGTGAATTTTTGTTATCTTGTAAGGTTTTTAGTTAGATCTACTCTTAATGCTTTGTATTTAATGTCATTTATTGCTTTTGGATCATTGTAAGTGAATGTTTGATATATATATATGAAGTGAATGATTTTCTACCTTTTCTAGCAACTTTCCATCATTTTCTTGGCACTTTCTCTCATTTTCTTGGCAACCAAACACTAGTTTTTTATAGTTTAAGGGTAGATTTGTCTCCTTTTATATTAGTTAACATGGATTCTAGTAGCTAAACACCCCTTGGATGTGGTTGTGAAGATCCACCAAGAATCTTCAAAGGGTTGAAAATGGGTTGTATGAACTTCAAAGTCATATCCTCAAAATTATATGATTTCATTTGATTTAGCATGAGATTCATTAGAAAAACTTAGATTCATAACCCTTTGGTAATATTTATGCACAAATCAATATTTGGTATAGGTATTGCACATGTTTAAGGTTTGATTCTAGGGTACCAATTATATATTCCCTCTCTGTGCTCAATCAAACAAAACCCACATTTTTATAGTCGACGTTTTCCGAATCAAGAATCCAAGGTATGATTCTTGATTTGAGTTATAAACCTCTCATTGGAAACCCTTGTTGTGAATTGGTGGATCAAAACAATTATGTTCAAGCTTTTCTCCTTAATTACATAAAACTAGCTTTTGTTGTCTTTCATGGTCACTAAATTATTGTATGAAGCATATAACCATCATCATCTCAAAACCAACATATTTTCGGTCTCTTTTATGTTAAGAATTTTCATTTGCAATCCATTAAGATAAGTACCCGTGCTAGTTGAGCTTTGGTGCTATATTTGCAGAATTTCCTTGGGAAAGAACGACACCGGATCCTCCGGTTTTACTACAAGCGCGACCTCCGTACCCTTGCGGAGTGGCTCCAGTTGAAGCACAACTGGAGGTGTGTCAATGTGCAGATCCATATCTTGCTCTCTCATTGTATATATATGTATATAAGTTACGAGTTCAAATAACTGCCCTCTCCATCTGTTTCAGACTGTTCCAAAGGTTTTGCAATGGACACAAAAAAAGCTAGAAAGAAGAGTGGTGGTGAGGAGTGAGGAAGGAAAGGTGTAGCCAGTTGAGATATGCCTGAGGTCAGATGGTAATATTGATATGACTGTTGGGTGATCTAATTTCAGGATAGTGAATAAGATATTAATTAGGGACACTTGTTCAAATTCATTCAAAGTGCTGATAATGTAATTCATGATGGGTGCATACGAGACCCGTAGATAGAAAGGAGATACTATGCAGCAACAACTACCGTCAAATATTCGTTGGAAGCTGAACCATGTGTGATTCAATGAATGTAAAATGACTATTATGAGTTTTGGGTTTCCCTTGGATTTTTTATTTTGAGAAATACTATTGCCATGACAAAAAACTGCTACTGCCAGAGCAAAATTAGAAAATTTGAATTTTTGGTTGACTTGACAGTAGTTTTCCTAACCTTGTAAATATGTATCTAATTTTCATAAATTACCTTTTCATATATTCACATTGTTATGACCATTTTTTCAAATGGGATTTTATCTACTCATTTAGGACTTTCTTCTTGCATTCAATGTTTTTCTAATGAAATTACAACTACGTGAACTCTTTTTGTGTTTTTTACTAGATAGCTACAATCTTTTTGGCTTTGTAGCTTATTTTATAGCTTTTCCAATGAGGACCATCTCATTTGTTCTACTCAAAGCTTTATCGTAGATTTGCCAATTATCAACTTCATATTATTGATGAAGGAATTGCTAATCAATATTTTCAGAAAGTATTTTTGTCAGATGATATTCCCTAGAGACCACTCTCCCGTGCCTTGCACGGGCACCTTAACTAGTATGTACACACATAGCAAGACCTGTCGTGCTCCCTCTCTCTCTATGTATATATATGTAGGTAACTTGTTGACCAATCAAAATCTTCCAACTTTGAATGATTCAAACTTAGGACGTATTCAAACTTTTACAGTCCATGCAAGCAAAGTGCATCTGCCCTGTAATTTACAGTTGTTACACAGCCCTTTGATCATTTATTTTCTTTTCCTTGATGACAAACCCCTCACAGATCAACAGTCTTTTACTATGAACAGCTCAAGCTTCTGCAATAACTCTTCCACGGATTGATGAACGATCTGTGCTGATATTGATGTTAGAATTTTCTGTATATTGAACTTATATCAGTTGGTATCTTTGTTTTAATAAAACGGGTTAAATCCAAGTTTGAAGTTGAGACTGCCCTATATTGTAATGATCTGTTCAGTTGGGCTTGTGTGCACTTAGGGGTGATTATGGGCTCAAAAGTTCAATAGACCCACCCAAGCCTTCCCATAAATTATAGGACTTGGGCATTTTTATTTTATGGCTCATTAGTTTAATGAAAAAGATTGAAATTGTCTTTAAAACTTGGCTTGGCCAGAAAAATATATAAAAATATATTTTTTAAATTTTAATATTATATATATATATGTATTTATAATTAAATTTTATGTTATTCAATATTATTTATAGATAAAAAAAATTGTATATTAAATAAATTTTATGTTAATTAGGCAAACTTAGAATTTGATTTTAAACCTGATGAGATAATATTAAGCCATTGTTTGCTTTTTATGAGAGACCTTAAGAGAAGACCCAATGTTACTAGGTTATATATTGATAAGATTAAGTCCCATTGTTTTTCAATGACAAATAATTTTTTCATTGACATAGAAAAAGAACTAGGCCGTAATATTCATACAGAGTAGTATATCATGCATATTCATACAGAGTAGTATATCATGCTTCAAGTTCTTCATTAATCATAAATAAATAGATATACTTTTGCATTCAATTTCTTAAATTTAATGTTGTAAATTTAGGTACATGTTATTATAAATCTAACAATTGAATTATAATCCTCATCATCCAGTTCAGGGACGTTTGGAAGAGCATCCACTCACGGGAAGTCTTTCACATAACTCAGAGCTTGGCTATGACCCTAGATTTTTTTTTTTTTTTTTTTGATACAAGATAATTTGAAGAAAAGAGCGAGGACTAATAGGGATTGAATCCACACCGAATGAACGAAGACTGTAAGCCTCGGTCACCGAGCCCCGTTGCTCGGCTTTGATTCCGGATTACTTTCGCCTTTCTATTCCTTTTTGAGCAACAATTCGCGACTTCTAATTAATGTTGAGTAACTCAATACGCTCGACAAGGATCGTGAGAAGTAGCTCCTCCGCCGCCTCTCCGTTTCTCTTTTCGGTATCTTTATGGTTGATGGTGACAAATATTTTCTGAATTTAAGTCTGTACCAAAAAGACAAAAAGTAAAAAATAAAAAATTTATATTCAAACCCTGGGGGAGTCAAACTTCGGGAATATTTGAAGTTTTACTGTCCCTGCAAAGTGGATCTATATACCGTAATTCACGTCATGAATGAGCTGTTATTAATTATCTACAATACATATAAATATTTATATTTGTATATACATATCGGAGGCAAGGTCAACTTACAATTTACTGTGAGAATCCTTTTTACAACTTTCTATTTTGGGTAGATAAACCGTTTATGTTCCCCTAATTTTGACTCCATTTTAATATCATCTTTAAAATTTTATTTTTTATTTTAACTCTTAACTTTTAAAAGTCAATAAATGTGATCCAACAATTTAAAATTGGTGAGAAAAGTTAAGAATAAACTTTACTTTGATCCCTCAAGTATAATTCAGTTTCACTCTATATACTGGATTATCGGTCATTACATTTTCATCCTTAAACTATTGAAATATAAATTTGGATAAAAAATAAATTAATATTTCTAACATTTTTGATATGATATAATCTTTATACTCTAAAAGTGCAATCTATTTGCTTTAATTAGTTACTTGTTAGATCTAGAATAAGATTAATTATGTAATTTTAATTCTGATTCGTTTTTAATTTAGTTTGTTGTATACAAACAATATTTCCTGCTTAAAAAGGATAAAATGGAACAAAAAGTCAACAATCATTTGAACGGTCAAGGCGGGCGTTCGAACGCCTGTTCGAACAGAAGAGCTAAGAGTTTGAACATTGCGGTGGTGCATTCAAACGGTTGTCCAGCGTCAAAAAACTCAAAGATATGATTTCCCATCAGAAACAGCTTCGATCAGCATTAGAAAATACTTTGGCCTGAGCAAGCCATCAGAAGGGCATTCAAACACTCATTTGAATGCCAGGTTGGACCGTTCGAACGCTTAACGAATTTTTAGAATTTTTAGAGCCTATAAAAGTTGTGATTATTTTTGTGACATCAACTCCTAGTCAGGCGTCATTAACACCTTCTTAAGGCGAGTATGATCGCACATGTTACCAACGAGCGAACAATACCTCAAATACATTCCAAAGATAAGAATCATGTAAGGAATAAAAATATCATTATATAAAACCGTCCTATAATCACCATACAAGGGTAAAAAGAATTATTAATCCAAACTTGTGAATATTTACAAAATCATAATGTAAACAAATTCAAAAAAAGACTCTCATATAATGAATAATAATTTACAAGACCAACAACTCAACTAAGAAGACTCGAAACTCCCCAACTTAACATTAACATCAACATCAACATCAGTAACAGTGGATTAGACATATCCATTTACTCCTGCAAAACAATTTGCGTGGGTATGAGCTATTATTAATGTGCTGATTAAGGTAATCAAACTCATAAAGAATGAATGATAAATAAACACTGAGTCATCCACCAATAGATAATCCATCAATATCAATGAGCAATGTCTTGTATATGCAATGCCTCTTTGTGATGCAATGCTTGATGTCACAAGATATGTGCGCACCACTAGATAATATTGGCCCAATATATCAATGGCTTGTTATCTAATAATATCTCACGTGATATTCTTTTAGTTTAGTCCCACATGACTGAATCTTAGGTTGGTCCCATATCGATCGAACCTTCTCCATGCAATGCAAATTAAGTACACAATGTATGTTGTATGCAATACCACCTCATAATTCAACAATTATCACCAATATAGATGATAAGACATTCAATTCAATATAAGTAAGAATATTTTAAATCTCCCCACCTTAATCCGCTGTATAAAGTAAAGTTGATTCACTCATTCGGTGGAATTGGAGTGTCTTTAGCCGCTTTCGAACCTATCACACACCATGACATCAAACTTATGAAACTTATGCATAATCATTGCATGTTCATGACTTATGATGCTCAAATAAAAGAAATGATACATTAACAACTCAATAAAGAAGTGTTAAACTCTTTTCGATGCGATGTAAGAAGACAAAGGTCAAACCGGCCAAACCAACCAGGGATTTGCCTCAGTGCGCCCTTGGGGCACCCTCTGGAACGCCTGGCCAATGGCTGGGCTGCTCCAGTGCACCCTCCTGACTCACCACTAGCGCACCATACCTAGTGGGTTGCGCTATTTGGCGTTCTCCTGGTGCCCCTTTCTAGCCCACCATGCCATTAAGCACCCTCAACCCCGCTGTGGAGCCCCTCTTTCATCCTAGGTTTGAAAATGAAGTTTCAAAACATGGTGTTAGGTCTCCTTTATAACCCCAACCCAATTCTAAGCCCTCTAAAGCCTATAATGAAGTATTAAAGTCTCAAACAAGATTTCAACATCAAAACATGAATACCATGCAAGAATCCTAAGTCTCCACCTTGAATTCTAAGCTTTTGGATTCAATTCTACCGTTCAAAGATATAATAGGTCTTCCACATGCAATAATCAATAGGAATGCAAGCAAACAACCATGAATTTAAGATTCATCACATCAAACAGTGGATGCACAACTTTCTCCTTCAATTCTCTCTTCTTTTTTTTTTTTTTTCCTTTTTTCTCTCATTTTCTCTCACTTTCTCTTTTGCCAAACACAAGTTACTACATAAGCACCTCCCTTCTCTCTTTTTCCTTAACTTTAAGCCAACTATAGATACAAGTTGTATCTAATTCTCCACATGAGTGTTGGGGTCCTATGGTTGATATTTAAAAACCACTCAAGAGAGGGTTGCTTTGGAACCATTTCACCCACAAACTCAAGAGAGTAAAACTTGTGAAAATCAATATTGAATAGATAGTTTTGAAGACTTGAAAATTAAAGAGAATGACCTTTTGAAAATTGGCTTTAGGAAGGAGGTTTTGGAAAACCACTTCTAACAAGTTGAAGACCACTCTAAAGAATAAGGGTTCATATAGTTGATTTGAAGGAAATCACTCTAAAGAGGACTCCATGGGACCATTCCAACCACAATATTCAAGAGAGCAAAACTTCTAAAAAATCAAGGTGAAAATGATGATCTAGGAAAATGATTTTTATGCAAGTTGAAGAGAGTGCAATTTTGAAAACCCTTTTTGAAGGAAATTGTTTTGAAAACCATTTAAAAAAGAATAGAACCAACTCTAATGAACTAGGGTTCATATGGTTAAGATAATGGGGAGACCACTCAAGAGAGGGCTCTAAGGGACCATTTCAACCACAAAATTCAAGAGGGTAAAGCTCTTGAAAATCAACATAGAAGAAGAGGGTTTGAAAGCCATTTTAATGTAATTTTGAAAAGCAATGATGTCGGGTTGCAAAATGAAGTCCAGGGACTTAAAGAGGGTTTTCTAAGGTGTAGAAATTGAGGGTTTGACATAGGCTTCAAGGAACCAACTCTAGAACCATTTTTAGGAAAATATTTGAATATGGAGCTTAAGAATGCCATAGAAATAGAGATAATGAAAGTTTTGAAAAAATGGTCATAAACATGAAAATAAAGCCAAGCATGCAAAATATAACCTAGATAACTATATGCAAAATGGTCATGAAATCATACAAGGTTAGAGGCTTTACTACATAACAAGGTGCACCAAGGCCATACCATCTTAAAGTAGGTTTGTGAGAAATTCCCTACACGGTGGCTCTCACAAACTTTACTCTAGGCATGAACTAAGTGCTTCTTTATTTCAAGCATGCAAGAAAGGGGGTAGAAGATGGGGATTAAAATAGAGAATAGTTTAAGTAGGCTAGGAGGGAGAAAAGAGGAGTGGGAATTACAAAAATGTAAAGGAAATACTACGTTTTGCCTTCAAACAATTTCAAATCTTTATGGATGCCTTGACTTGAGCTTGAAGAGCCTTAAAGAGGCTTGAAGAGGCTGGAATGAGGTATTCTACGGCATTAAAGGCTATATAGGTGTAGTGTATGGGTTAGGGGGAGGTGGAATCAAGCCTAAGTGTTTGAAGTGTGGGATGTATACAGGAATTCGAGGTTCTGAAACAGTTTTAGCAGAGCTTCGCTATTAATTTTGATTTTAAAATATGCAAAGGGGCAGGCATGTGTTTCTAGGCAAACCTGTAGGGGCCTAGTGCATGTAGTACATGCGCTAGTACTGTTCCTCTCATTGAATGCCACATGGCACACATTGTACTGGTTAAATCTTATGGGCTAAGTAATGTTTGATCGATTTGATCAAAATTTGGGTGCATGTAGCATATGCTCTGCCATCGGGAATGTTCGTTTAAACTTTGCCTCAATAATTATGCAAACCAGGAAAGATTTTAAAAAATCGATCGCGTTCATGATGTTCTCCTAGTGTTTCTTATGAACTTTGAATTTTCGAAAAGCTTGGAAGGTATTCGAAAGAATGAGATATCATCTCGAAAAGTGTGCAAGAAAACACATCTTTACGGAGCGTCTGTGATACACTCCACGAGTGTTCAAAAGTAGCTATTTATGGGCCATTTGATCAGGACCTTTGAGAAGCGATCTCTCCGATCGAACTGTATCGATGGAAAGTACTTTGAAAATACTTTCGGGAATTCCTTAATTTACGAATTTCTCAAGTTGTTTGATGGTGCGTTATAATCAGAGAATTGGAGAAAAAGTCAACCTTGGCGGAGCGTCTGTGAGACACTCTAGAGGTTACTGAAAGTGGCAGTTTTCGAGCCATGCGATGAGAGACTTTCAGAAGTGATCTATTCGATTGAGCCGTATCGATGGAAAGACTTAAGGACGAGCTTTTGGGAATTTCTTGGTTTACGAATTTCTCAAGTCGTTTGATGATGCATTATAACCAGGGAATTAGTAGAAAAGACAACCCTGGAGGAGCATCTATGAGATGCTCTAGGGGGGCTTTCGTTAAGTCGGGAGTGTTCAGAGTCGTGAGGTTCACCTTAGGTTAAATAGGGGTGTATGATGAGACCCGCTGTTTAATACCCAAGGCTAGTGTAGTTTCGGGGTGCATTTGGGCTGTTCAGGGTAAAATAGTCATTTTGATCGAAATTGGTTGAAAAAGGTCAGAATGGGTTAGAGTGGCATGTGAAGTGTGTTGGACTGTCCGAGGGTGGTCTTGGAAGAGTTTTCCAGTGTTAGGTGGGATTTGTACTGTGCTGGGATGTCTAAGGGCAAAACAGTCATTTTGACCAGAGTTGACCGAAATTGGACAGGATGGCGTATTGAGCATGCCAAAACGTTTAGGGACATTTTGGAAGGGTGGAATTACCAGCTTGAGGGATTTTAAACTTTCTTAAGACGTGCCTGATTGAATAGGGGTCTGAAAGTTGATTTGGGCTTGAATGTGCCTACGAAGTTTTAAAAGGGAGTTTGATTAGGCCAGAGTTTTGAAAGGGTGAAATGGGGTGCTTACAGCTGCCTTCTTTTTTTTGTCTTTGCTTGTCAAAGACAAAAAACAAAAAAGCAACGATCCCATGTTGACTGAGAGCCAATCAAAGGGACCAGAGTTGAATAATTTTTGGAGGGTAAGTTATCTTGAACCGACATTCCGTTTGGTGGAACGGTACTCCTCTGGGAAGTTTTAGGGTTAATGTTTGGACACTAATTCTTCTTGAACTGACGCTTCGTTTGGCAGAATGCTGCTCCTCTATAGAGGTTCAAGGTTGATGTCTAGAAATTGATTCTTCCTGAACTGACGCTCCGTCTGGCGAAATGCTGCTCCTCTGGGGAGGTTCAAAGTTGATGTATGGAAACTGATTCTTCTTAAGCTGATGCTCCGTCTGGTAGAGTGTTGCTCCTCTGGGGAGGTTCAGGGTTGATATCTGCTTTTGAAGGAGAAAGTTCGGAAACCCAATCTACTCTTTTTTTTTGGAGGAAGCTTGAAAACCCGAATATGCTTTTTCGAAGGAAGCTTTAAAACCTAATCTGCTTTTTTGAAGGAAACTCTGAAACCCAATTTGCTTGTTCGAAGGAAGCTTAGAAACCCAATCTACTTTTTTAGAGGAAGCTCGAAAACCTAATATGCTTTTTCAGCGAAAGTTTAAAAACCCAATCTGCTTTTTTTGAAAAAGCTTGAAAACCTAATCTGCTTTTTTGGAGGAAGCTTTGAAACTTAATCTGCATTTTTAGAGGAAGCTCTGAAACCTAATTTGCTTTTTTGAAGGAAACTCTAAAACCCAATTTGCTTTTTCAGAGAAAGCTCGAAAACCCAATCTGCTTTTTTGAAGGAAGCTCTGAAACCCAATTCGCTTTTTCAGAGGAAGATCAGAAACCTAATCAGCTTTTTCAAAGAAAGATCGAAAACTTAATCTACTTTTTCGGAGGAAGCTCAAAAACTCAATCTGATTTTTCAAAGAAGGCTCTGAAACCCAATCTACTTTTTCGAAGGAAGCTCAGAAACCTAATCTGCTTTTTTAGAGGAAGCTCTAAAACCTAATCCACTTTTTCGAAGGAAGCTTGGAAACCTAATCTGCTTTTTTAGAGGAAGCTCTAAAATCCAATTCGCTTTTTCAGAGGAAGCTCAAAAACCTAATCTGCTTTTTCGGAGAAAGCTCGGAAACCTAATCTACTTTATGGGAGGAAACTCTAAAACCCAATCTAGTTTTCAGAGGAAGGTCTAAAACCCAATTTTTGCTAATAGGACGGACTTTGCTTGTAGTTCTTTTGTCTTGAATATTAGAGAACATGACATTTTACTGCTTCTTGGATGAAGATCTCTGGAGAGAAATGTTCCTTTGGTATACTGATTGTTGATTTTTACATTTGGTTGTCATGGCAGAATTCTAGTTAATGTGCTTCCTTAGGTTTGAATGGGTTGAATATGGTTTTGGAGGGGGTGAGGTATCTGGAAGGTCGAACATATTTAAGTCAGTTTTCCTTGAATGGATCAACTAGTTTGCAATTGAATGGGAGGTGTAAGGTGGGACGTTGCCCAAGTTTTTACGATTTGAAAAAGTTGAGTCAGGCTAACGTTAATTGGGGTGGTCAAGGGTGGGCTGATGCCCTATTCTTTGTGATTTAGGAAAAGGTTGGATTAGGCTATTCATGGTTGATTGGCAGATTGAGGGTGATTCAGTGCCCCATTCTTTGTTTCTTGTTGTCTATAAATGACAGTTTGAGTTTTCTGAGGCGTATGCTGTTTCTTTTGCAGAGTGTTTGGATTCTGGCCGACAAACCTTTTGGAATGTTGTCTTCGAAATACTTTTTCTTTTGTAGTCACCTGAACACTTGCCAATGTATTTTGTTAGATATGTCATTCGGTATATACTATACAAGTCCGCCAAAGGGATGTACGGACAGGTTTTTATATATAGGTTAGAATGAATGCACATCGTACTTTTGGATGAATGCACACGTTTGATACATGGATGAAAATGAATGCATGTCATACTTTTTGATGAATGTGTATACAGGAATGGAATTGAAAACATATAATACTTTTTTATGAATGCATAGAGATGGATTTTGAATGAATGTCATACTTGTTGATGAATGCACATACATGAATGGAATTGAATGCATATCATACTCGTTGATGAATGCATCGAGATGGATTCTAAATGCATGTCATACTTTTTGATGAACGCATAAAGATGAATGTTGCATGCATGTCATACTTCTTTATGAATGCACATACAAGAATAGAATTGAATGCATATAATACTTTTTGATAAATGCATAGAGATGGAATTTGAATGCATATGCTTGATATATAGATAAAAATGAATATTTGTTTTGTGGGTGTAAGCACCCCATTTTTGCCCACTTGGCAATCTCCGGTCCGACCGGACTCATATTCAAATTGACATAGACATATTTGAGTTCAAATCAACTTTTCGAACTCAATCCAATCAATCAATCAATTGCTTCTCGAGCCCAATAGAGGTAAAATGACCAAAATGCCATTGTGACATTACTTAGTCCAATTCTCGTTGGCAAGTCTTCTTAGAGACGGTAATTCCCCATTTCAACCTCAAATTCCACTTCAAGTCTAATTTCAATTCCAATTCCAATCAAATTCAGCACGCCTTTCGAGAAAGTTGATCCCTTAGGCAGTAAGTCCATCCAGTTTGACACGTTTTTCGAGAAAACTCTTCTAAACGGTAAGTCCCTTTAAACCTGTCGACCGAGATGAGACCCCAAGTCCCTGAGATGGTAGAACGGTCTACCTTTGGCACCTACTAGCCCGCTAATGAAGAATGTCCATTATTCAGCACGTCTCGAAAAAGTTGATTCCTCAAGTGATAAGTCCATCTAGCAGCTTCCCAAGATCAGGCAGTCTCCAGAATGAACGCGAACCATTAGAGTAGCGGAAACACTCGTAAATAGGTCAACATTGGGAAATTGCCAATAAACCCCCTATGCCATGGGACCGAACTCACCTCTTGGTCGTGACACATTTACCAAAAGACAAGATAGCTTTGGAAACCAACTCGTCCTAGACCATCAGAGTGACGAAAACACTCAAAACCCGGGTCAATAACAGTGCCTATTAGCCCACTCCGGTGAAAAATGACCAAATTACCCCTTGGGCCATTTTCGACGCGTTTCTCGAGAAAGTACCTAAGTCTTTAGAACGGTAAGTCCACCCTTCCAAGATCATCCCAAGGATGACCCGGCATGCTCGAATGCCTTCCAGTCAGTTTCGGACCAATTTCGAGACTATTCGGTCAAAATGACTATTTTGCCCCTAGGCATCCAAGTGCCTCCGAGAACCACACCGGCTCTAGGAATCAAACCGGTAACTTCCCGAGAATGCTTCCTATAGTATTTCCAACCTTCTATTATCTTTCTAGATCATTTCGAGTCAATTCCGGCAAACCCGATGTAAAAATAACCGTTTTACCCCTAGTAGGTCAGTCGCCTTTTCCAACCATACAGGCTCTGGGTATCAAACCGTTGTTGCGCCCAGATTTTTCACACTTGAGGAATACACACACGAGTGGAAAAATACTGTACTCTCTTGTTCGAACTCACCCTTCTAGAAGAATGAGTGCGACTATATTTGAATTGAAAATTGATTTGAATAAAGGGCTTTTGGAAAACAAATCTAGAGTCGCCACCTAACTTGATTAAGGTGAGTTAGGTCACCTAAAAACTAAACACAATCCGAAGACTACACTTAGGGTTTTTGAAAAAAGTTTTTGAAAATACTTCTTTAAGATAGGGTTTTTAAGAAAACAGATTGTTTGGCAACCTTTGAAAAATATTTTAGCTTTTTTTTGAAAAATAACTCCATTTTGGTCTTTCGAAAACAGTGATCTTAGGCTCTGAGGTTGGTTACGTGTAGGGTGTCACGCCCAGTTTTTTCACACTCGAGGAATACACACACAAGCGGGAAAAACACTGTACTCTCTCGTTAGAACTCACCCTCCTAGAAGAATGAGTGCGACTAGGTTTGAATTGAAAGTTGATTTGAATAAAGGGCTTTTGAAAAAGATTTGGAGTCGCCACCTAACTTGATTAAGGTGAGTTAGGTCACCTAAAAACTAAGCATAATCCGAAAACTACACTTCGGGTTTTTGAAAACGATTTTGAAAATATCTCCTCAAGAGAGGGTTTTTAAGAAAACAGGTTGTTTGGCAACCTTTGGAAAACATTTAAGCCCTTTTTGAAAATAACTCAGTTTTTGGTCTTTGAAAATAGTGATCCTAAGTTCGGAGGTTGGTTACGTGTAAGGAAGACGCACTAAGCCATCACCCTACCTCGCCCTTTCGGTATCTACATGTCAATCTACCCTAGATTCACCTATGAGAGTCTTCAACTAACTAATGTTCAATCCTATCCACTTTGAAAAACAATGTTTGAAAAGAAACTAACATGATGCATGATATGCAAGTGCGAGAAAAGAGATTGGAAATAGATTTGAAAAGAGTTTGATTTGATTTGAAAAGAAAGAGATAGAAGCTTGAATTTGAAGATTGAAATTAAATTTGAAAATTGAAATTGAAGATTGAAAATAGAAATAGATCATAGAATTGGAAACTTGAAGAAATTGTAGGATTAGAGATTGGAAAGAAATTGTAGAAATAGAATTTTGAAAAATGTTATGGAATTGGAAATTTGAAAAATGTGGAGACGGCACCCATGAGGGTTGCTTACGTATCCCTTTGGAGGAATCAGGTCAGTCGTAGTTCGGACAAGAGTCCGATTGAAAATAGAAGATATGATTGGAAGAAAAAGATTGAGTTGGAAATTGGATTGGAAGATTGAGAGATTTGAACTTTGATTGGGAGATTTGAAAAGACTTGACTTTGGAAAACTTGGTTTTAGAAAACCTAGACTTAAAGACTTCGAAAAGAAGGATTGGACTTGACTTGGAAAGATTTTAGAGAAGATTTGACTCGAATGTTGGACTCAAAAGATTAGGGAAGCTTGGATTTACGAAATGCTCGAATTAGGAAAGTTCCGTTTTAAGAAAATGTCATTTTAAGAAAGTTTTGGTTTAGGAAAGTTTTGGAAATAGGAAAGTTTTGGAATTAGAAAAGTTTCAACTTAGGCAAGTTTTGAATTAAGAAAGTTTTATTTTAAGAAAGGTTTTGAAAATAGGAAAGTGTTGAATTTAGAAATGTTTTGAATTAGGAAAAGTTTAGTTTAAGAAAGGTTTAGAATTTGGAAAGTTTCAAGTTAAGAAATTTTTAAATTTGGAAAGCTTAGACTTTTAGAAAGATTTTAGATTAGGAAAGATTTGAATTTAGAAAGGTTTAGAATTTTTGGAAGATTCAAAGTTTAAGTTTTGGAAAGCTTTGAAAATCAAGATTTGAAAGTTGAAATTTGGAAAGGATATGGAATTAAGAAAGGTTGGAATTAGGAAAGGTTTAGACTTAGATTAAGAAAGTTTAGAACTTAGAAAGTTTTAGAATTTAAGTTTTAGAAAAGCTTGAGATTAGGAAAGGTTGAGTTTAGGAAAGATTTGAAAACTTAAATTTAGAAAGTTAAGATTTGAAAATGGATAGAATTAGGAAAGGGTTGAATTAGGAAAGATTTGAAAGTTGAATATTAATATTCAACTTTGTGTTCAAGTTTTGGAAAGTTAAGATTTAGGAAAGTAGAAGATTAGGAAGGAATTGAATTAGGAAAGATTTGGACTAGGAAGGGTTAAGATTCCTATTTCCTAAAACAAAGGATTAGATTTTGTTTCTAAAAGAGAAGGTTTGATTTTGTTTCCAAAAACGGAGGATTGGATCTAGTTTCCTAAACGGGAAGATTGGATTTGGCTTCTTAAAGGGAAGATTTGATTTGACAAGGATTTGGAAGAGGAAGTTTTAGAAACCGTAGATTTGAAAAACTATAGTTGTGACATAGAAAATAGGTTTTGGAAATATAATTTTGACGTAGAAAACGGGAGGTTTTGAATACCTAGGTTTTAAGGCAAGTTTGAAAATCATGTTTTTGAGAAGGTAAATTAGAGTTTCCTAATTGTTGACTCTAGGGTTTAACTTAGGCTCTACGGAAAGAGATTTTGAAAAGTAGGCTTTTTGGAAAAAGAAATTTTTAGAAAGAAATCCTAAAAAGGAGTTTTTAGAAAGTGAATTTTGAAAAGAGAGAGTTTTTGGAAAGACATCTTAGTGAGGAGTTTTTGGAAAGCGTGTTTTTGGAAACTAGTTTTTGGAAGGAAATCTTAGAGAGGAGTTTCTAGAAGGAAGATTTTGGAAAGAGAGTTTTTAGAAAGATTTTTGGTAGAAGATTGTTGGAGAGAGTTTTTGGAAAGATTTTTAGGGAGTTTTTTTAGAAAGTGGATTTTGGGGAGAGTATTTTGGAAAAGAGTTGAAAAGGGAGTTTTGAAAAAATATATTTTTGGAGGGGTTTTTTTGGAAAACAACTTTGGAAAGGAGAGTTTTAGAAAAATATGTTGAAAAAGAGATTTTTAGGAAAAGAGACTTTTGAAAAGAGAGTTTTTAGAAGGTATAAAAATGTCTCACTTTCCTAAAGCGATTCTAACCATAAGAAAGCTAGAATCACTTTAAGAAAGTGATTTTGAAAACAATGAGTCGAAAATATAGACCATATTGGTCTTCTTTAAATGTAACACTTTCCTAAAGCAACCCTAGCCATGGAAAAGCTAGAATCAACCTAGGGTTGTGATTTTGATGCGATTCTGAAAACAAGTTTGAAAACGATTTTGAAAACGACTTTTGGAAGAATGCAAGAATTATGATATGCACAATGCAAATTTGGGGTCGTGAACATACAAGGTTAAGGCTTCACCACATAATCAAGGGAGCCGAAGCCACGTGGTCTCCGGTTAGATTAAAAGAAAACCCCCGACACGGTGACTCTCCAATAGTCCAATCCTACACATGAACCGGGAATCCCCTTGTTTCAAGCATGCAAAAAAGGGGGGGGGGCAAGAGATAGGGGATTAAAATAGAGAAAATCCAAGTGGGTTAAGAGAGAAGAGAGAGGGGGAAGTGCGGAAATTTAAATAAGAAGCCTACCTTATGTCTTCTTTATTTTGCTTGGTTTTGCGCGCCTTGCTTTCTTGTTTTTTCTTCAGTCTTTGCTTCAGTCTTTGAAAGCTTCAAATCTTCGTAGTTGCAGAACCCCAAGTTTTCAATGGAGGTTGGAGGCTAGTGTATAAGTGTATGAGAGTGTATAAGAGTGTATGTGAGGCTTAGGGTTTGTGTATGGTGGCTAGGGTTTGGAAACCTAGGGAAGCTAGGGTTTTGGGCATGTACGAGCTCTGTGTATCGAAAATTAGGGTTTTTAAACTGAGTTTGCAGACCTCTTTCACACTGGAGGAGGCTCTGTATCTATAGAGATGGGATTGACCTAGCACCTGTTGCAGTGGCGCTAGGCCAAAAATGCTTGTGGCGCCACTACTAGTGGTGCTAGCCAATTAGGAAACTATTAAGGTCGGCAAGCAATGTATCTTTTACTAGATTTGAGCGCCTGTACTAATGACTACCATACAATTTTTAGACTGGCTTCACTAGGAGTGACTCTAGAAAGTTCGGGAATGGCCCGGAAGGCTGGAAAAGGGGCAGGAACACTTAGAATAGTGTCTTGGAGGTATTTGACTTGAAAAATGAAGATAGCATGTATTGGAAGGATTTGACCAGGCCATTAGGGGCAAAACGGTCAATCGGGTCAGAAAGCTGCAGGGATGGACTCGGACTGTCCTGGAAGAAGACTCGAGATTTGGAAACATTATTCAGAATGTTCTCAAAGGTTGTCGGTTTGATACCCAGAGTCGGTGTGGTTCCCGAGGCATTCGGATGCCTAGGGGCGAAATGGTTATCTTGACCAAAAAGTCTCACAATTCGCCCGAAACTGACTAGAAGGCACTTAATCATGCCAGATTGCCTTTAAGACAATCTTAGAAGGTTGGACTTACCGTTCTAAAGACTCAAATGTGTTCTTGAGAAACGTGCCGGGAAATGGCCTTAGGGGCAGTTTGGTCATTTTGCACCGAAGTGGGCTAGCAGGCACTGGTGTTGACCTGGGTTTTGAGTGTTTCCTCCACTCTGACGGCGGTCGTGTGATATAGGGGTTTGTTAGCAATTCCCTCTATCGACCTGCTTGTGAGTATTTCCGCTACTCTAACGGTTGTGATGTTTGTGAGTACTTCCGCTACTTTGACGGTTCGCGATTATTCCCGAGACTGCCTAATCTCGGAAAGCTACTAAAGGGACTTAGCGCTTGAGAATTAACTTTCTCGAAAGGCGTGCCTAAACGGACATTTCTACATTGGTGGGCTAGCAGGCGCCAAAGGTGGACCGTTCTACCATCTAGGGGACTTGGGGTCTCGTCTCGGTCGACAAGTTTAAAGGGACTTACCGTTTCGAAGAGATTTTCTTTGTAAAACGTGCCGAACCATCTCGAGGAATAAACTGTCTCGAGAGAGGGATTGGAAATGGAAGGGGGTCTTATCGTCTTCGAAAAGACGGGCCTGATTGGAGTAGATTTACCGTCTCGAGGAATAAACTGTCTCGAGAACGGGATTGGAATTGGAAAGGGATCTTATCATTTTCGAAAAGACGCGCCTGATTGGAGTAGATTTACCGTCTCGGGGAATAAACTGTCTTAAGAGAGGGATTAGAATTGAAAAGGGGCCTTATCGTCTTCGGAAAGACGCGCCTGATTGGAGTAGATTTATCGTCTCGAGAAATAAACTGTCTCAAGAGATGGATTGGAATCGGAAAGGAGTCTTATCGTCTTCGGAAAGACGTGCCTGATTCGAAATATGAAAAGGATAATGCCCCTAAGGGCATTTTGGTCATTTTGCTTCTCTTTGGACCCGATGGGGCCCTCAAAGCGATAGATAGATGGGATTAGACTTAAAGAGTTGATTTCAATTGGAATACGTCCATATTGACTTGAGTACAAGTTTGGACGAAGTGTAGACTGCCGAGCGATCAAAAATGGGGTGCTTACATAGGAAAGACGCACTAAGCCATCACTCTACCCCACCCTTGCAATACTTATATGTCTATTCATCCTAGATTCACCCAATAGAGTCTTCAATTAACAATATGTCTAATTCTATCCACTTTTGAAAAGAATATTTAAACGAAAAAGGCATGATGCATGATATGCAAGTGCAAGAAAAAGACTTGATTTGGAAATAGATTTTAAAAAGAAATTGATTTGATTTAAAAAGAGATTTGAAAAGATAGATTTGAAATTGGAAAGTTTTAGAAATTAGAAATAGAGAGTTGAAAATAGATTTTTGGGATTGGAAACTTGAAATAGATTATGGACTTGGAGATTTGAAAAAGGTTATGACCACACCCATGAGGGTTGCTCACGTATCCCTTTGGAAGAATCAGGTCAGTCGTAGTTCGGACAAGAATCCGATAGAAAATAGAAGGTTTATTTGGAAAAAGAGAAATTAAATTGGAATTTAGATTGGAAGATTGAGAGATTGAACTTTGATTTAGAAAGATAGAACTTGGAAGAAGGATTTAGATTTATTTTTGGAAATATTGAGGTTTAGGAAACCTAGACTTAGGATCGATAAGATTTAGGAGGAACTTGAGATTAAGAAAGATTTGACTTGAATGTTGGACTTGGAAGTTTAGGAAAAGATTGGATTTAGGAAAGATTCGAGTTAGGGAAGTTTCAAAATAGGAAAGTGTCATTTTAGGAAAATTTTCAAATAGGAAATGTTTTGTTTTAAGAAAGTATTAAAATTGAAAAGTTTTGAATTTGGAATGTTTTGAAAGTAAGAAAGTTTTGAATTTAGAAAGTTTTAGATTCGGAAAGATTTGAAGTTTGAGTTTTAGAAAAAATTGAAATTAAGAAAGGTTTGAGTTTTAGGAAAGATTTGAAAATCTAGATTTGGAAAGTTGAAATTTTGAAAGGTATGAAATTACAAAAGGGTTGAATTAGGAAGTTTTGGAAGCTTAAAGTTTAACGAAAGATTTAAAAAGGTTTAGGAGAGTACGAGATTAGGAAGGATTGAATTAGGAAAGATTTGAATTCCTATTTCCTAAAACAAAAGATTGGATTTTGTTTTTAAAAAGAGATGATTTGATTTTGTTTCAAAAAATGGAGGATTGTATCTAGTTTCCTAAATAGGAGATTGGATTTGGTTTCCTAAAGGGAAGATAAGATTTGACATGGATTTGGAAGATAAAGTTTTAGAAACTCTAGATCTGGAAGACTATAGTTTTGATGTAGAAAATAGGTTTTAGAAACTTATGATCTAGATATAAAAAAAGAAATTTTTGTAAACCTAGGTTTTGAGGCCAAAATAGGGAATTGGAAATCATGTTTTTGGAAAGGAAAAGTAGGGTTTCCTAATTGTTGGTTTTAGGGTTTGACTTAGACTCTACAGGAAGAGATTTTAGAAAGTGCGTTTTTAGAAACGAAGATATTTGGAAGGAGATTCTAAAAAGGAGTTTTTGGAAAGTGAACTTGAAAGGAGTCTTAGAAAGAAGATTTTGGAAGAAGTTTTTAGGAAAGAGTTTTTAGGAAAGAGATTGTTTGGAAGGAGTTTTTAGGAAGGAAATTTAAGGAACGTTTTTAGAAAGTGAATTTTGAGGAGAGCTTTTTGGAAAGAAGTTTGAAAAGAAGTTTTGGAAAATAGATTTTTGGAGGGAGTTTTTAGAAAGCAATTTTGAAAATGAATTTTGAAAAGGAGATTGGAGAGAGTTTTTAGAAAATATGCTGAAAAGGAGGTTTTTTTGAGAAAAAGAGATTTAAAAAGAGAGTTTTTAGAAAGTATATAAAAACATCTCACTTTCTTAAAACGATTCTAACCATAAAAAAGTTAGAACCACTTTAGGATAGTAGTTTTGAAAACAATAATGATTTTGAAAATATGAACCATATCGGTTATTTTAAATGTAACACTTTCCTAAAACAATCCTAGCCATGGAAAGGCTAGAATCACCTTAGGATTATGGTTTTGAAAAAGAAGATTTTGATGCAAGTTTTAAAAACAAGTTTAAAAACGAATTTTGGAGAGATGAAAAATCATGATATGCACAATGCAAGTTGGGGTCGTGAACATACAAGGTTAAGGCTTCACCACATAATCAAGGGGGCCGAACCCACGTGGTCTCTGGTTAGACTAAAAGAAAGCCCCCAACACGGTGACCTCCAATAGTTTAATCCTACACATGGATCGGGAAGTCTCTTGTTTCAAGCATGCAAGAAAGGGGGGAGAAGAAGATGGGGGATTAAAATAAAAGAAAACCCAAGTGGGTTCGAAGGGAGAAGAGAGAGGGGGAAGATACGTAAACTTAAATAGAGAGCCTACCTTGTATCTTTTTTATTTTGCTTTGCTTTGTATGCTTTGTTTTTCTTGCTTTGCTTTAGTCCTCGCTTCAGTCTTTGTCTTGATTTTCGGGACCTTCTCTTGATCTTCGAAAGCTTCGGGTTGCAGCACTTCAAGTCTTCAATGGAGGCTTTGGAGGTTAATGTATAAGTGTATATGAGTGTATGGGAGTATGTGAGAGCTAGGGTTTGTGTATGGGGGCTAGGGTTTGAAAAAACCTAAAGAAAACTAGGGTTTAGGGAGGCTATAAGTTGTGTATATCGAAGAGTAGGGTTTTTAGACTGAGTTTGTGAACTTCTCTCACGCTGGAAGAGGCTTTATATTTATAGAGAGAAGTACAACCTGGCGCCTGTTGCAGTGGCACCAGGCCAAAAAACACATTGGCGCCACTAGGAGTGGTGCAAGGCCAATTTTTGGCTTGGCACCACTACTAGTGGCCAGCCACTTAGGAAAGCTTTTAAGTCAGCAAAGAATGTATCTTTAGAAGATTTAGGTGTCTGTACTAGTGACTACCATGCAATTTTTAGCCTAGATTCACTAGGAGTGACTCCGGAAGGTTCAGGAATGATTTGAAAGGGCTGGGAATGACCCAAAAGGCCGGAAAGGGATAAAAACACTTAGAACAGTGTCCTGGAGGTAGTAGGCTTGAAAAAATAATGACAAGATGTGTTGGAAGGGTTTGACCGGGCCATTAAGGGCAAAACGGTCAACCGGGTTGCAAAGCTACAGAGACGGACTCAAAATGTCTCGAAAGAAGACTCAAGGTTTGGAAATATTATTTAGAATGTTCCCAAAGGTTACCAGTTTGATATCCAGAGCCGGTGTGGTTAGAGAAGGAAAACTTGCTCGCCAAGGGTAAAACAGTCATTTTGCACCGAGTTTGCTGGAATTGACTTGGTATGATCTGGAAATATAATGGAAGGTCAAGAATACTACAAGAAGCACTTTTGGGAGGTTACCGGTTTGATACCCAGAGCCGGTGTGGTTCCCGGTATGTTTGGATGCCTAGGGGCAAAATGGTCATCTTGACTGGAAAGTCTTGGAATTGGCCCGAAACTGACTAAAAGACACCTAATCATGCCGGATTGCCTTTAAGACAATCTTGGAAAGGTGGACTTACTGCTCTGAGGACTTAGATACTTTCTCGAGAAACGTGTCGAAAATGGTCCTAGGGGCAGTTTGGTTATTTTTCACCGAAGTAGGCTAGCAGGCACTGGTGTTGACCTGAGTTTTGAGTGTTTCTGCCACTCACGGCGCTCCCGTGATACAGGGGTTTGTTAGCAATTCCCTATATCGTCCTGTTTATGAGTGTTTCTACCACTCTGACGGTTGTGATGTTTACGAGTACTTCGTTACTCTGACAATTCACGATCATTCCTGAGACTGCCTGATCTCAGGAAGCTGCTAAATGGACTTAGCGCCTGAGGAATTAACTTTCTTGAAAAGCGTGCTGAAATGGACATTTCTGCATTGGCAGGCTAGCAGGCGCCAAAGGCAAACCGTTCTACCATTTAGGGGACTTGGAGTCTCGTCTCGGTCAACGAGTTTAAAGGGACTTAATGTTCCGAAGAGTTCACTCGGAAGCGTGCCGAATAGAATAGACTTACCGCCTTAAGGAATCAACTTTCTCGAGTGACGGATTGAGATTGGAATTAGAATTGGAATTAGAAAGAGGACTTATCATCTTCGGAAAGACGTACCTATTGGAATTGGACCGATCAATGGCCCCTAGGGCATTTTGGTCATTTTGCCTCTATTTGGGCCTAAAGGGCCAGCGAAGCGATCGATTGACGGGATTAGACTTGAAATGTTGACTTAGATTGGAATATGTCTATATAGACTTGAATACAAATTTGGACAGATTGAAGACTATCGAGCGGGCAAAAATGGGGTGCTTAAAAATGGCACTCCCTTAGAGCACTCTCGATAGTGTTTCCAACCTTTAAGTCCACTCATGGATTATTTCGAGTTTATTCTGGTGGTTTTCCAGTCTAGTTAACCATTTTGCCCCTGATAGCCCAGTCGACAATTCCGACCTTGTTTTTTAAGTTCGTTACCCCTAGGACATTATTTCAAGGATTTCTACCCATTTCCGACCATCCGGACTCTTCTCGACCTTACGAAACATTCCTGGACCTTCTGGAGTCACTTTTAATGGAGCCAAGCTAAAAATATGCATGGTAGTCACTAAGACAAGTGCCCAAATCTTCTGTCTTGCGTATCAAGGGTCGAAGATATGTTTCTTGCCGTCTTAAAAGGTTTCCTAAGTGACTAGTGGCGCTAAGCCAAAAAATAGCCTAAAGCCACTCCTAGTAGCGCCAGTGAATTTTTAAGCCTAACACCACTGCAACAGGCACTAGGTCACTCTTGGATCTATAAATACAGAGTCTCTTCCCTGCATAAAAGAGGTCAACAATCTGACTCCAAAAACTCTCTCTTTGGATATACAACCCTCGAACTCTCTCCAAACCCCCTAGTTTCTTAGGCTTCTTCAAACCCTAGCCCCCATACCCTTTAACCCTAGCGTCCATACACTTAATAAACGCCTATATGAGCCTCCAAGCCAACCATTGAAGACTCAAGATGTTGAAATCTCGAAACTCTCAAAAATCAAAGCGAAGTAAAGCAAGAAAATAAAAAAAGACACAAGGTTGGTTTTCTATTTACGTTTACACAATTTTTTCCCTTTCTCTTCTCTCTCCTAACCCATTTGGGTTTTCTTCTATTTTAACCCCTATCTTCCCCCCCCCCTCCTCCTTGCATACTTGAAACAAGAGAATCCTCAATTCATGTGTAGGAAGAATGGTTGAAAGTTACCGTGTCGGAGGCTTTCTTCTAATTTAACCTTAGACCACGTGGGTTTGGCCCCCTTGATTACGTGGTAAAGCCTAAACCTTGTATGTTCACGACCCCACTTGCATTGTGCATATTATATTCGTACATCTCTTCAAAAGCGTTTTCTAAACTTATTTTCAAAATTTGCATCAAAAATCTTTTTTAAAACTTGCATTCAATTTTTATTTCCAAACTTCTTTTCCAATCTACTTCCTAAAACGTTTTCAAAAATCTTCTTCTTAAAAATTTCTTTCCAAAAGTTCCACTTTCCAAAATTTCTTTTCAAACTCCTTTCCAAAAACTCGCTTCAAAATTCTATTTTCTAAAAACACTTTTCAAGTTTCTCTCCTAAAGACTCCCTTCAAAAGATTTACTTTCTAACATCTCTTTTTCTTGAAACCCAAGTCAAGCCCTAGAGCCAATGATTAGAAAACCCTAATTTGCACTTTCCTTTTCCATATCCAATCACAACTTTCCAAAGTTCTATTTTCTTTATCAAACTCTCAGGTTTTCCTAAACCTCTTTTTCATGTCAAATCATATTTTCTGAATCTAAGATTTCCAAACCTTCTTCCTTTCTAATTCCGTCTCAACTCTAATCTTCCAACTTAGGAAACTAAATCCAATCCTTCATTTTTGGAAATAAAATCAAACCATCTCTTTTTCAAATCATCTCTTTTTGGAAATAGAAATCAAATCTTTCTTAATTCAATCCTTTCCTAATTCTAGACTTTTCTAATGTCAAACTTTTTCAAATTTCAAACTTTCCAATCTTTCTAAATTTAAACCTTTACTAGTTTCTAAACTTTCTAAATCTTTCTTAAATCAAACTTTCCTAATTCCAAATATTTCTTAGATTGAAATCTTTCCAAAACCAAAACTTTCTTAATTTCAAAGTTTTCTAAATTCAAAACTTTCTTAAGTTGAAACTTTCTAAATTCAAATATTTCCTAATCGTATCTTTCCTAATCCAAAACTTCCCTAAATCAAATCTTTCTTAATTCCAACTTTCCAAATTTAAATATTTCCAAAATCAACTTTTTCTTCAAAATAAACTTTCCAAATTTGAAAACTTTCTAAGATTAAAATCTTTCAAATTCAAAACTTTCCTAGGTTGAAACTTTCTAAATCCGAAGCTTTCCTAATTTGGCACTTTCCTAAAATGGAACTTTCCTAAGTTCAAACTTTTCAAAATTCTAAAGATTTCCAAAGTTCAATATTTCCTAAACTTTAACTTCTCTAAATCCATTCCAAATCAAATTCGTTTCAAATCAAATTCTTTTCAAATCAAATCTCTTTTTCAAATCAAACTCTTTTTTAATCTAATCTTTTCAAATTGATTCCACTCTAAAAGTGTAATCTTTGTCCCCTAACTAAGTGTTTGATAGCCTCTATATGGGTATTAGTACAGATTTTTAGCAATAAACTGATCTAAAGTGTTTTTTTTATATGTATTGTAGGTTTTTGGTGATGAAATGGTGGAAAAAGGGCGTAAAGAGAAGAAGACCGTCCGGATGGACCGTTTGGACGGTTAAACCAT
Source organism: Euryodendron excelsum (assembly GCA_033060915.1). Taxonomy (NCBI): domain Eukaryota; kingdom Viridiplantae; phylum Streptophyta; class Magnoliopsida; order Ericales; family Pentaphylacaceae; genus Euryodendron; species Euryodendron excelsum. The sequence continues at coordinate 9,390,889 of CM065395.1, forward strand.
TTGGACGGTTAAACCGTTTGGACGGTGCGTTCGGACGGACAATTACCGTTCGAACGCCCCGTTCAGACGGGCGAATTACCGTTCGGACGGTGCGACGGATATTAGATTTCCAGAGTCTATATTTCCCGTCCAAAGCCATTCCAGAGTCGTCTTTTTCCGTTTGAAGAAATACAGAGCCGAGTTGCCTCGCCCGAAAACCGTCCGAACGGTTATGGCACCGTCCGGACGGTGCGTCTGGACGCATATCGGACGTACTTTGGACGCACTTCGGACGGTGAGCATAGATTTGCCCTACAACCCAGCAGTTGAACAAAAAACAGGGATATATCAGATTTTAGGGTTTTAGCTGCGGGTAGAGAGGGAAATAGGGGAAAATCATGTATTTTGCTTAGATTTACTTTACTTTGTTGTATTTAGGGCTTTGGGAAGTATTTAGATAGATTTCTTGGGTTGATTTAGTGTAATCTTTCACATTTTCTACATTTCAATATATTTTTACTTTTGATTTAAAGTCAAGATGTTGTCTCTACACTTTGGAAAGCTCTCAACCATGGATTCTTCAAGCTAAACTCATTGTTTGGGAGCAAATATGAAGATCTACGGAATGCATGAAAAATGAAAGGGGAGTTCTTGAATCTTGTTGAATATCTATCTTGCTTATTTTCTCTAATTATATTGGAATTAATTGTTGTAGAACTCTTAGATCTATGATCATAGTTAATAACAAGTGATTTATTTCTAAAGAACTCATAAATTGTGATAGAACTTAATTCCAAAATAATTAGAGATCCCTAAAATTTCAAAGCTAAACTTTCCGAATCAAGGGCCTTTAGACGGTTCTTGATTTGAGTTAACTAAAACTCCTCATTTCAAATTCCATGCTAGAATTGGTAGATTGGAACATTTGAACCCAAACCCCCTTTTTAACCAAGTTAAATCTCTACTTGTGCTCATTTGAAATTCCGATTAAGTTAAGAGTTAAATTAGTTATAAGTGTGGTTGTTGAAGTAGAATGTTCATAATTGTCAATTTACTTTAGTTAGAATCAAGTTGTAGGTTTCAATCTCAATTCAATTGTTGCTTAGTTGCTGGTAAACCAAACCCTCAAACACCAAAAGATTTTCGGTCAAATTTTAGCTAACATAACAATCAATTTCACTCTTGGTTTGCGGTTGCAATTTGAATACATTTCTAAACTTTACTCGTTCCTATTGCTAAATTGGCATAGGTCTTATGGGAAAACACGATAGTGAGAATACCCCACTTAAACTACAAGCACCTCCATTCCGGTGAGCGTGAAAGGGTCGAGTCAAGTTTTGGCGTCGTTGCCGACGACTTGAAGGAACGAGCAAAGTGCGAAAACGAAAAAAATTGCAAATCGTAAAAACAAGGTGGGAATTGATCACCCACCTACGAGGGAAGCATCTACGGCTTCGGGCCTAGGTAATTTCTTCAAACTCAATGTGGATACCATGTTAGGATTTTTCTTTCTTTCTTTTCAATAGTTTCTTTTGTTTGATTAACTAGTAGCATTGCATATTGTTAAGAGCATTAGAGGAGTTAGGTTAGTGTGTGCTTTATTTGCTAATTGGTGGTATTCTAGCATGTGGAGTAGGAGATTAGAGTTGAAAAGCCGTTGTCCGGCATATATATATTGTTTGTGTATGATGTGTTGACTAGGATTGAGGCATACTATTTGCGCATTACATTTGCATGTCCCATTAGGCACGAATTGACAATAGACGCCTTTTAAGAGTTGACTCACCATCACCGGCTAACACACCTTCTCCCGAAATTTCATTAGTGGTCGACCTAGGTGCACCTCCTATGGATGACCAAAATCTCGCAATTATGCTACCTAATGATGCTCCACCCAATCCAAATATCTTGCTAAACCCACTGATGGGTGGATTGCCACAACACCCTCCTTTACATCCGGCTCATGGTTTAGGGGGTGAGAACATGGAAAATGCGAGCAACCATGGGGACATGGGGGCTCCTCAATTCTGAATGAGGGATTTCTTGAACCCACCGTGGCAAGCACCGAGTTTTTGTCTTGTTATTCCGCCCCATTATGCCGCCTTGAACATAAGGTCGGGCATGATGCAATTACTTCCTCAATTCCACGGGATTGATTCGGAACGGCCTTATGCCTTCATCAAGGAATTTGAGGATGTATACTCCTTAGTGATGGACAACTCTTGTCCATGGGAAATCTTTTTTCTTAAAATCTTTCCATTTTGTTTAAAGGACACTGCCAAGACGTGGTTCAATTCTTTGAGACCACTTTCCATCCATTCTTGGCAAACTCTTCAAGGAGAGTTTTTGAAAAAAATTTTCCCGGGAAAATAGAACGGAGGCACTTAGACGCCAAATCTCATAATTTTCTCCAATGTTGGGAGAATCATTTTTTCAGTGTTGGGAGCTGTTTAAAGAGCTCTTAGTTTCTTGTCCACACCATGGCTTTGCCAAATGGCACATTATCAACATCTTTTACTCTTTGTTAATGCCCTAACTCAAGCAATTCGTTGAGACTATATGCGCGGGAACATTTATGGATAAGCAACCTCATGAAGCTTATTCATACTATGATTGCCTAGCTAATTTGGCTCGCGATTAGGCCACTATCGGGACCCAAAATCGCGAAATCTTGACCAAACACGCAAGGGGCAAAATATCAATTGAAAGAAGTTGATGATATGAATGCTAGGCTTGCCACAATGGCGAGAAAATTAGAGGCTCTAGAGTTTAAGAATGTAAGTTCGGTGGGGAGTGAAGAGCCTAAAGGAATTTGTTGTGCGCTTTGTGAGACCAAAGAGCATGACACCACGTCATGCCCGGTTATCCCGGGGATTAAGGAAGCCTTGCATGGCTAAGCCTTGCATGGCCAAGCCAATGCTATTGGGCAATACAATCGAGGTAGGGGAAACCGCTACTCCAATACTTATAACCCGGGATGGAGGGATCATCCTAACTTTGGATGGCGCAATGAGGGGACTTCAAATCCCCAAGCTTATCAAGGAGGGTATAATAACTCTCAATCTTATCAAGCCCCTCCTTCACAATCGCACCCACAACATTACCAACCTCCACCGGTCACATCTTTTCCTACCCAACCTAAACCATTCCAACCTCCACCTCAAGCTCAACCCAACACATACCACCCCCCACATCGAAAGCCTTTGGAGGATACTCTCCAACAATTCATCCAAAGCCAAGTGGGGGTAAACTCACGGGTCGACAAAACTTTAGATGACATCAAGAGTCAATTGACTCTTTTTACTCAAGCATTGACCCTTACTGAGAAGGGTAAGTTGCCTGCACAAACTCAACCCAATCCTTCTAGGCAAGTCCATTCCATCGAAACCTTGGCCCAACCATCAACTAGCCATGAGAATGTTTCAGCCATTACCACTCTGAGGAGTGGTAAAACCATTGACAAGACCATCCTTCCTAGGGACCCTAAGGGTGGGGTAAAAGTGTCTAAGGTAGATGAGGAGTCGGGCGTTGATGTGGAAGAGTCTAGAAAAGGAAAAGGGGTTGAGAGAGTACCAAGTGAGAAGGAGGAGGGGAGTGAGAAAGAAAAAATGAGAGAGAAAAGAAGGAGGAAGGGAATTGTGAGAAGAAAGAGCCGAGTGGGTCCATGCCCAATGGTGAGGAAGTTTTGAGAGAGGAACGTGAGATCTTGGCTCACGCTCCATTTCCTCACCAGTTAGTTAAACCCAAGAATCAATTAAGTTCGGAGATTTATGAGACTTTCAAGCAAGTCAAAATAAATCTACCACTCCTTGAAGCCATTAAACAAGTTCCCTCTTATGCTAAATTCCTTAAGGATTTATGTACTGTTAAGAGGAGATTAAATGTGAGGGAGAACGCTTTTCTTGCTAAGGATGTCCATTCCGTTGTCCAAGTCAAAACCCCACCAAAGTACAAAGATCCCAGTTGTCCTACCGTAACATGTGTCATAGGAAACCATAGGATAGAGGGGTGCCTTCTAGACTTGGGGTCGAGTGTGAATCTATTACCATACTCGGTGTACGAGTAATTGGGGCTAGGTGAATTGAAACCTACGAGGATTACACTCCAGTTGGTGGACTGATTGATCAAAGCCCCTAGGGGAATAGTTGAGGATGTCTTAGTGACAGTTGATAAGTTTAACTACCTGACCGATTTTGTGGTCTTAGATACTCACCCGGTTGTAGATTCCCATGCCCGGAACCACATTCTTATCATTTTGGGGCGACCCTTCTTAGCCACATGTGACGCCATCATCCATGTGCCGGGGGGGGGGGTCTTTTAAAATTTTCTTTTGGGAACATGTCCGTTGAACTTAATATGTTTAACGCTGGAAAACAACCGGGGGATTTAGAGGACGTCCGGGAGGTGAATCTTATTGATTCGATAGTGCAAGAGCACTTCGAGAGGCAAATGGTAGAAGACCCTTTGGAGAGAATGTTGACATTGAGTGAGGGTTTAGATTTCTTGGGAGATGAGGAAGAGGGGGATGTTTTTAATGAGGGTAGTGGTCTAGAGGTGTGTCCTATCATGGCGGTGGGTCAATGGACCTCCACTTTTGAACCTTTGACCCCTAACCCTACCAAGCCCCAACCATCCGAACTAGAGGCTCCTACGCCCGATAGGAAGCCTTTGCCTTCTACCCTTAAATATGTCTTTTTGGGTAAAGGTGAATCTTATCCCGTAGTGATATCTTCATCATTTACGGAGGCTCAAGAAAGGAGCTTGTTAGAGGCGCTCAAAAAGCACCGGAAAGCCATAGGTTGGACAATTGCTGATTTGCACGGCATTAGCCCTCTAGTATGCACTCATTGCATATATTTTGAGGAAGCGGCTAAGCTGGTGTGCCAAATGCAATGCCAATTGAACCCAACTATGAAGGAAGTTGTGAGGGGTGAGGTGCAAAAACTTCTTGATGCGGGTATTATACACCCAATTGCCGACTCTAAATGGGTGAGTCCCACCCAAGTTGTCCCCAAAAAGTCCAGAGTGACGGTAATTGAAAATGCAAATAATGAATTGATATCTACCCGCATCCAAACCGGGTGGCGTATGTGTATAGACTACCGTCGCTTGAATGCTGTAACTACCAAAGATCATTTTCCCCTTCCCTTCTTTGACCAAGTCTTGGAGCGGGTAGTGGGACGAGCCTACTATTATTTCCTTGATGGTTACTCCGGATATAATCAATTGGCAATCACCATGGAAGACCAAGCTAAAACCACATTTACATGCCTCTTTGGCACATTTGCTTACAAGCGAATGCCCTTTGGGTTATGCAATGCTCCCGCAACTTTTCAGAGATGCATGATAAGTATTTTTAGTGATATGGTGGAGCGAATTTAGAGGTCTTTATGGATGATTTTTCCGTATATGGGGACAACTTTGCTCAATGTCTTCAAAACTTAGAGTCGGTACTAAACCGTTGTGAGGAGAGCAATCTTGTGTTGAATTGGGAGAAGTGTCACTTTATGGTGACACATGGTATAGTCTTAGGCCACATCATCTCCGGGAGGGGCATTGAGGTAGATCCCGCTAAGGTCGAGCTTATTCAAAAGCTACCTTCCCCTAGGAACGTGAGAGATGTGAGATCTTTTCTTGGGCATGCTGGTTTTTACCGGCGCTTCATTCAATCCTTTAGTTCCATTTCTAGGCCCTTATGTGCCCTCTTGGCAAAAGACGTTCCATTTGAGTGGACTCCGTCTTGTCAGCTAGCTTTTGATAAGTTGAAAAAACATTTGACTACGGCTCCCATAATCCGGCCTCCGGATTGGAGCCTACCCTTTGAATTAATGTGTGATGCTAGCGACTTTGCTGTGGGGGCCGTGTTGTGCCAACGAAATGAGAGGAAACCTCACGTGTTTCACTATGTGAGCAAAACTTTGAATGAAGCCCAAATAAATTATACCACCACCGAGAAAGAACTTTTGGCTATTGTGTTTGCTTTGGACAAGTTTCGCTCTTATTTAGTGGGGTCTCATATAATTGTTTTCACCGACCACGCTGCACTCAAATACCTCTTGTCCAAACAAGATGCAAAGCCTCGATTAATTAGGTGGATTCTCCTTCTTCAAGAGTTTGATCTTGAAATTAGGGAAAAAAAAAGGGTGGAAAACGTTGTCGCGGATCATTTGTCCTGCCTCCCTTTTGACCACCCTACCAAAGATGACTCTCCTATTTGTGAGACCTTCCTCGACGAGCAACTCATGTCTTACAACGCCTTGAATCAAGCCTTAACTCCTTGGTACGCCGATGTGGCCAACTATTTGGCCACAAAAGCCATTTCTTCTCATTCGTCCGCATTGGACAAGAGGCGATTCTTTAGGCTAGTAAGACAATTCTTTTGGGACGAGCCGTATTTGTTCAAATATTGCTCGGATCAGGTTGTACGGCAATGTGTTCCGGATGAGGAATTTGAAAGTGTAATGAAATTTTGCCATTTTTATGCATGTGGGGGCCATTTCTCTTCGAAGAAAACAGTGATAAAAATTTTGCAAAGTGGACTCTATTGGCCGACTATGTTTAAAGATGTGCATTCATTTTGTGTGGCGTGTGATAGATGTCTAAGGCTCGGAAGCCTTTCTAGGAAACACATGATGCCCCTTAACCCTATCCTTGTTTTGGAGGTTTTTGATTGTTGGGGCATAGACTTCATGGGTCCATTTCCTAGTTCTTTTGGGCATCTTTATATCTTAGTGGCTATAGATTATGTTTCCAAATGAGTAGAGGCAATACCGGCACGAACCAATGACCACCAAGTTGTGGTCAAATTTTTCAAAGAATACATTTTTTCCCGGTTCGGTATGCCTCGGGCCATCATCAGTGATGGTGGTTCCCATTTCTGTAAGAAGCCATTAGGGATACTCATGAGAAAATATGGCATTATTCACAAAGTCGGTTTGCCATACCATCCCCAAACACAAGGCCAAGTCGAATTAGCCAACCGTGAAATCAAGACAATTTTAGAAAAGACGGTTAATCCGTCTCGAAAGGGTTGGTCTTTGCGCTTAATTGATGCATTGTGGGCCTATCGAACGGCCTACAAAACCATTCTAGGTGCCTCCCCGTACCGTCTTGTGTATGGAAAAGAATGTCACCTCCCGGTTGAGGTTGAACATAAGGCATATTAGGCTATTCGACAATATAATGAGGGGTTGGGCGAAACCGACGACCACCGAAAGCTCCAATTGAATGAGCTAGATGAAATAAGAAATGATGCGTATGAAAATGAAAAAATTTCAAAGGCTAAAATGAAAGTCCGTCATGACCAACACATTCATTGCAAATCTTTTCATGTTGGTCAAAAAGTTCTTCTCTATAATTCCCGGTTGCATCTCTTTCCAGGAAAGCTACAGAGTAAATGGTCTGGCCGCTACCAAATTAGGGAAATCTTTCCCTATGGTGCTATTGAGGTGCAAAATCTTAAGAATGACACACTTTTCAAAGTCAATGGGCAAAGGTTAAAGCCTTATTTCAAGCCATTCCGAGGTGAGGTAGATTGCTTGGATCTCATTGATCCACCAATCTTGACTTGATGATTGTCCCCTATATGCTCCCGCCCTCCCGTTCTCTTTCGAATTAGTGTTGCTTTGAGGACAATGCAACCTCTTAAGCGGGGGGTGGGGCGAGCTTGTTTTGTGCTCGATTTTTGTGTAAAGTTGTATAGATTGTTTTTGTTTTGTTTTATTTGTTTTATTTCTTTTATTTCTTTTACAGTTTTTGTTGTTAATTCAGTTTTTGTTTAGTCTATTGAGTTTTCTGAGTTTTCCAGTGTATAAATCGAATTTTTGGGATTTACTGTTCGGACGGTGCGTCTGAACGCGTTTGACCGTTCAGACGGTGAATTCGGACGGGCCGTTTTGTAATAATTTCCCGTTCGGACGGTATCCAGACGTGCATTGATTGGACCGTTCGGATGGATTTTTGACCGTTTGGACGCCTTTTTGACTGTTCGGACGGTTCTCGCCCGTTTGGACGGTGCGTCTAGACGGTATCCGGACGCGCGTCGAACGCTTGCTGTCCCCTATAAATAGGCAGCGTCTGTATTGAGTTCAGACTCACTACAGACGCTATACGGGGAGTTTTTGAGTGTTTTGAGAGTTCCTGGACGATAGCGAAGCCCTACTGGAGCCCGAGAGCGCGCCCTTGACTCCTCCACCCTTTGTTTCACGCTTCCCTAGGTATTCCTACATCCTTCCTCGTATATTTTATTCTTTACCTAGGAGACTTTATAGGGTTTTTAGATAGTCATGGCAAGCAGAGGGGCCCTAGGTGCCCTTCCGGCTGGCGCAGCTGGTGCTGAGCCAGCCCCAACCTATGATGTCGCTCGTTTTGTGTCGGAGGATACCTTCGAGGCATTTTCCCAGACTTGGATTAAGAGGGGTGTAGTGATTGAGCGCCAGATGGACCTAGAGCAGTTTAGGGGTCCTGGTTTTTTGTAGGCCGAGGCCTTTGAGGCTCGGGGTTAGGTCCCTCTCACTACCTTCGAGGGAGATGCCATATTTGTCTTGCTCGCCGAGTTTATGGCAAACGTGACAACCTATTGTGTTACCCCAGGACACGAGCAGATCACGTCCTTGGTTAGGGGTTTTGACATTGGGATCACCCCCACCACTTTTGCAGAGGTGTATGGGCTGCCTAGAGTGGCAGACCCTCAGTATAGTTTCCTATCTAGGGGGGCCTCGGATGACTTCAGTGTCGTTTCCAATGAGGTTTGCCTCCCAGGCACTGATTGGGGTTTGCGTCGGTAGGTGGCGGTCAGCTCATTGCTTCCGATCTACACCCCTTTGTATATTTTTTGTTGTCAGTCCGTCTACCCCATTGCTAGGCATTCTGAGGTTAAGAGGAGTAGGGCTAGTCTTTTATGGGCTATTAGGGCGGGTAGGTCCATAGATCTTCCGTTATTTCAGTTTCGAGCCCTAGCAGAGGAGTGTACGCACCCGCGTGCTCAGGGATCCATCCTTTTCGCGGTCCTTTTGACCCGAGTGATCGAGGCTGCTTTCGGGGCCCCTGCTATTGGACTTCCTCATCTCCCGTAGTCGAGGGAGCCCATCGGTAGATTTACCATTCAGCGGGGATTGAGATCTCGCAGACTGCAGCAGCAGTAGGAGCAGTTTCAGCCACAGCAGCAGCCATAGCCACAGCAGCAGTAACAGCCGGGACTTGCTGAGCCGGATCTTGCTGATCCGAATCAGTACGACCCCGATATTCATCAGCACCAGTAGCACTTTCAGCCGCCACCGATGCCCGATCCGACATTGCAGATGCTTGAGTAGATGCGGCAAACCTTAGATATGTTAGCTGCGGGATCAGCATAGCAGTCTGCCAACATTGCTAGACTGAAGGCTACCCATTTTGCAGCACTTGAGGGCCAGATTCGAGCCCAGTCCGAGCAGATCATCGCACTTCAGGGTCAGACCCGGGGCCAGACCAGGATCATTGAGGAGCTTTTTGTTGAGGTCCGGGCCCTTATGTCTGTTGTTACACAGCCTCCAGATGACGATGGAGATGATTGATAGTTTAGGATTGTGATGCATTTTTGTACACACATAGCATATCATTGCATCAGATTTTGTACCTTGTTTTGACATAGTGTATATTGTTTTGATATAGTGGATTATATTTTGAGATTTGTTTACGGTACATCATTTACTTTTGTATCCCCTTGTTCTTTATCTTGTATTGTTGGATGTTTTAGCTACAAGTGTTCATAGATTTTGGTTTATGTTACTCGCCTGTACGATTTTGATGGGGATTTTGGTAGTGTATGGTATCAGTTTTAGTTTTCATTTCTCTCACGCATCTATTTAAATATCTTATTATGCATGTTTAGCTAGCTTTTGCGATTGATGTGTTGACTCATTTTTGATGCACTATAACACCGTTTTTGACATTAAAACCCGACTTAGATTAAGATGGACTTGTTTTCTTACTTTTAACTCCATGGAGAGTGCTTGATTCATGCATTGGTAGAAAGTTATACATCGTTCACATGAGTTATGCTTTGCAACATATTTTTGTTACTCTACATTGCATTTTCGTTCATACTTGGTGGAGATTATCACCTTGTGAGCTTTAGAACGTTTACCGTCTTTTTGAGAGTTTACATTTACTCAAGGATCGATCTTTCATCCTTATTTCTCTTGAATTACTTCTTTATGCTTGCTTTTGGTTCATAAGATGAGTTCTGATCTTGACATTGACACTTTTACTATGTAGAATATTATAATTTGGCATCTTTATGTAATTCTTAGCCCATTTTCTTCTTGATAGCCATTATCCTTTTTGTCTTTCACCATATAACCCATTTATCTTTTCATTTTTCACCAAATTCTTTCTCGAAAGATATCATTGAAATTTTTGTATTTCATATCCTTATTCTTTACTATGTTAGGAAGTGAAGATATATAAAAAAAAAAAAAAAAAACCAAAAGAGAAGAAGAAGAAGAAGAAGAAGAAGAAGAAGAAAAAGAAGAGTAAGAGAAAAGAAAAAGAAGTGGGTATATGATAAAAAAAAAACAATATAAGAAGAAGAAGAAGTTTTGAACATAACGCAAAGTGGCATCGAAGTTATAGAGAAGTAGTTTTTAAAAAAAAAAATGTGTTTATTGTTCGGATCTTTGGGTATGTAACAAGGGAGTTGGATATGATATCTTTCCATCACCTCATTGACATGTGATGTGTTTTGTATTTATCTCTCATTATTCTTACTTTACCTCTTCGCCTTCCAAATCACTTTATCGATCCAAAGATGCTTCATTATAATTTTTATTAGAGTAAAAGTTTTATCTTGTCAATTCTTTGAATCATTGTACATCTATGAACATTCTTTCAGGAAGTTATGCTAAAGGCGATACACATACATATTGTCCGGTTCTTTGTTTTGGATATGTTCACTTGTTTTGCCTTGTACATTTACTCTTTTGTTGAACATATCATTGTGTGAACTTTTTGGGTCTTTCATTCCGAGTGTATGCCCGGTGAGGATTGAATCAAAACTTTATGGTTCGGAAGTGCATAATTGAGTTCCTTATATGTTGCTTAGCATTGGCTTATCAAGCACATGCGCACAAACTTCTCTAGTATATGAATTTTGGCATAAACTCCTACATGTGTTTGAGGTTTGAGATGCGTCCATTGATATCTTGAGTGGGTTGTGCATATTTTATTTCTTTTATCGTCTTTAATTATTTCCTTTCCATAATACATTTTTGCTAGGGACTAGCAAAAGCTAAGTTGGGGGGTGTTGATTCCACTCTAAAAGTGTAATCTTTGTCTCCTAACTAAGTGTATGATAGCCTCTATATGGGTATTAGTATAGATTTTTAGCAATAAACTGATCTAAAGTATTTTTTTATATGTATTGTAGGTTTTTGTTGATAAAATGGTGGAAAAAGGGCTTAAAGAGAAGAAGACCGTCCGGACGGACCGTTCGGATGGTTAAACCATTCGGACGGTGCGTTCAGACGGTGCATTCGGACGGACAATTTATCGTTCGGACGCCCTGCTCAGACGGGGGAATTACCGTTCGGACGGTGTGACGGACATTGGAGTTCCAGAGTCTATATTTCCCGTCCAAAGCTATTCCAGAGGCGTTATTTTTCGTCCAAAGCCATTCCAGAGTCGTCTTTTTCCGTTCGAAGAAATACAGAGCCGAGTTTCCTCGTCTGAAGACCGTCCGAACGGTTATGGCACTGTCCGGACGGTGCGTTCGGACGCATATCGGACGTACTTTGGACGCACTTCGGACGGTGAATGCAGATTTGCCCTACAACCCAGCAGTCAAAGAAAAAATAGGGATATATCAGATTTTAGGGTTTTAGCTGCGGGTAGAGAGGGAAAATAGGGAAAAATCATGTATTTTGCTTAGATTTACTTTACTTTGTGGTATTTAGGGCTTTGGAAAGTATTTAGATAGATTTCTTGGGGTGATTTAGTGTAATCTTTCACATTTTCTACATTTCAATATATTTTCACTTTTGATTTAAAGTCAAGATGTTATCTCTACACTTTGGAAAGCTCTCAACCATGGATTCTTCAAGCTAAACTCATTGTTTGGGAGCAAATGTGAAGATCTACCAAGGAATGCATGGAAAATGAAAGGGGAGTTCTTGAATCTTGTTGAATATCTATCTTGCTTATTTTCTCTAATTATATTGGAATTAATTGTTATAGAACTCTTAGATCTATAATCATAGTTAATAACAAGTGATTTATTTCTAAAGAACCCATAAATTGTGATAGAACTTAATTCCAAAATAATTACAGATCCCTAAAATTTCAAAGCTAAACTTTCCGAATCAAGGGCCTTTGGACAATTCTTGATTTGAGTTAACCAAAACTCATCCTTTCAAATTCCATGCTAGAATTGGTAGATTGGAACATTTGAACCCAAACCCCCTTTTTAACCAAGTTAAATCTCTACTTGTGCTCATTTGGAATTCCGGTTAAGTTAAGAGTTAAATTAGTTATAAGTGTGGTTATTGAAGTAGAATGTTCATAATTGTCAATCTACTTTAGTTAGAATCAAGTTGTAGGTTTCAATCTCAATTCAATTGTTGCCTAGTTGCTAGTAAATCAAACCCTCAAACACCAAAAGATTTTCGGTCAAATTTTAGCTAACATAAGAATCAATTTCACTCTTGGTTTGCAGTTGCAATTTGAATACATTTCTAAACTTTACTCGTTCCTATTGCTAAATTGGCACAAGTCTCATGGGAGAACATGATAGTGGGAATACTCCACTTAAATACAAGTACCTCCATCGCGGTGAGCGTGGAAAGGTCGAGTCACAAATCAAACTTTTCAAAAACCTTAAAATATCTATTTTCAATCGGACTCTTGTCTAAACTACGACTGACCTGATTCCCAAAAAGGGATACGTAGGCAACTTTCATGGGTACGATCACAACCTTTTTCAAACTTCCACTTCCATGATCTATTTCAAGTTTCATATTCCAAAATCTATTTTCAAAGCTATATTTCCAATTTCAAAAACTTTCTTTCAAAAATCAAGTATTCTTTTCAAATCTCTTTTCAAAATCAAATCAAGTATTTTCAAATTTACTTTCAAAATCAAATCAAATTCTTACATTTGCATGCATCATGTTAACTTCTTTCTAAATGTTCTTTTCAAAGTGGATAGTTTTGGACATTTATTAATCAAAGATTCCAAATAAGTGAACCTAGGGTGAATAGACAAGTAGGCACCACAAGGGCGGGGTAGATGATGGCTTAGTGCGTCTTCCCTACACGTAACCAACCTCCAAGCCTAGATCACTGTTTTCAAAGACCAAAATAGAGTTGTTTTCAAAAGGGCTTACACTTTACCAAAGTTTGCTAAACAACTTATTTTCTTAAAAACCCTTTCTTGAGAAAGTTTTCAAAACCTTTTCAAAAACCCTAAGTGTAATCTTCAGATTATACTTAGTTTTAGGTGACCTAACTCACCTTAATCAAGTTAGGTGGCAACTCTAAATCTTTTCTGAAAACCCTTATTCAAAATCAATTTCCAATTCAAACCCAGTAGCACTCGTCCTTCTAGGAGGATGAGTTTTAACGATAGAGCACTGTGTTTTTTTCACTTGACTTTTTCGAGTGCAAAAAATCGGGACGCGACAGTGGGATGCTCTAGGGATCATGTTTATATTTAGAATCAGGCAACCATATGAACTTTTGTTCTTCTCCTGGGATTTCCCTTTTGGGTTCCGCCCCTTTCTTATTAGGTTGTGGTAGCATTTGCACCATTCTTAGAGATTCAATCCATTGACTCGTTTTTCCCATCTCTCTTTTGTTGAAAGGAAAACTTTTCTAAGTGGACCTCTTGAGTGACAACCGATATCGCCCTTTGGCAAAACAACTTGTAGCTTCCTTCCTCAATCAGAGAAGACTTTACTTAGGACCATAATGTAGACCAAGTTTGAGGGTTGTAAGAAATGAAAGGATACATAGGCCTAAATCTCTAAATTCAGCGGGGGTTGTATGTACCTGAATCACCTTTTGCAAGAAATGAATTTTGCCCCTGTATTTACCATTCTTTTTAGACATTGATGTTTCTTTGTTTAAGCTTATATAGACTAAGTAATTTTTCTTGATCTGAGAGGACTTTAATTTGGACTTTAATGTAGGCTAGGTGATAGGGTATTTGAAAGGGAGGATAAAGGTTCAAAACCTACTATATTTGCTAGGCCCCTGAAGACCCATGATCACCTTTTGCAAATGGCTCTTACCCTTGTCATTCTTGGACTTTTCTCTTTATTGGGAAGCTCGCTTCTGTTTTGTCCTTCTGTTGTTGTCTTGGATGATTCTATCTACTCTTTGAAAGTCATCATTATGTTTGGAGATCGTCATTATTATTATTTTTTTTTGAAAATCTTGCTCTTATGCTGGCTCCTAGAGGTATCGTCACTATTGCATCCTCTTAGAGATCATCAATTATTTATTGTGCGCTTTCTTGAAAAACATCATTCATTTATTGTGCGCTCAATTGGAGATCACCATTTGTTCACAGTGCGTTCTCTTGGAGAGTACTGTTCGCTACACGTGCTCTTGGAGATCATCATGCATTCATGATTTTGCCTTACCTAGTGTAGGTAGTGATCATTAGGTCTGCTAAATGATGGGAATGTGACAGGCTTAAGTGGGCTTTGCAAGGGTTATATTTAGCTGTATAGTAGAGAAAAAGAGGGCCTCTTTTTATTTCAAGTAAAATTGCTTAGTCTATAAAGCTCTTTCAAAATTTTAGCAACACCTTAAACATGGTAAACGTTAGTTTGTGGATTCATGCATTTGCCCTACTGTGGGGGGTGGCTCCCAGTTTGGATTTCTGAATGAAAACTAGTTGCGGCGCTAATGGGCTCACCAACGGATTGCTTTCTATTTGGGAGGATGAAATGATGGCTTCCCTTTATTTTGAGGGTTTAGTTACTTGTTGGTTTGCCAAGACATCCTTCGGAGGTTACTCAAATTTCACTGATCTACATGACTGAGTGTCACCTCTCACCCTTCTGTATTTGCCCTCTCTCTGCAATTTCTATTTCTCTCTTCTCTTTTTTTTGAGTTAGAGATTATTTTTGCTGAAAGTGGTGCTTGCGCTATCCCATCCTCCAAGTCAAGGTAAAACATTTCGAAAAAAAAATTCCTGAAGAAGAAGATAGCATTCATGAAATGCCATGAGACAATGATATAAACATAAAAACTTTGGATCCTTTTTATTTAGATGATATTATTTCATGCTCAAATTCGAGTTACAAATTGAAAGATGGGTTTGAAAGAAATCCCCCTTTTCTGGAATAAACTCCTCAGACTGGTTTTGGAATCACACTAGAGTCCTTCACACTCCATTTTCTGTGTGTGTCATTTGGTTGCACAAGTATGGCTTCAGGAGTTTGAGGTCTGGTAGAGTGGCAACATGGTGTCGGGGTCATGATTTTGCATGAATTATGAATTGGGTTGGGTGCTAGAGGGATTCTATCAGTTTAACTGAGCTTTTGGACCTCTTCAACATGAGCCGGTTGATGCTTCTTTGTTTAGCCAATCCCGCCTTCATGGACTGACAAAGGCTTAGGCTTCTCTTGAGATATGGTCCTATGCATGCCATGAATCCTTAGGGTTGGAAAAACCCTTAGGGGCTTAGGTAGGTTTGATTAGCATAAGATTAGATCATCCCTTTCTCTCCACAGTTGATTGAATGCATGAGAATGTAATAACTTGAGTTTCTTGGAAACTCTTGTCCTGGGATTAATGCATGAGCATAATAGTAGTGAATATGTGAGTAGCATAATGGCAACAGATGAGCAGTTTTAGAAGACCCCCTTTTTGTCCTTGCTTCATCCTTTAGTTTTCTTGACCTTTGTAGGCAAAGGAGAAAACAATGAGACTGTAAAAAAGAAAAATGAAATCGAGAAGTTAGTGCCTTTGGATTGAAAATTTTTATGCAATTCATGCCCTAGGGGTGCCCCTACTTTGAGAAGGGGACTAAGCATGATGTGTTGACTCACGTCTAGAGATAGGGGGTTAGCCCTGTATGCAATACTGTACCTGTACGAGCCTATTCATTCATTCATATATTCATGCATTCATTCGATAAAAGTAGGAAGGACAATTTTATTGCATTTGACTTTTTTTATTGTACATGGAATTGAAAATACATTTGAAGGGGAAGGGGAATATTTTTCTTGGGACTTTCACCTATTCTATTTTTACATTTGAAATCCTAAACTACTCTTTAGTCTTCAGATTTGCCTTCTTTGATAAGGGTTAGTGAGAGACCTTGATTTTGCATTGCCCCTTGTCTTCTTGATAGCCCTATCTTTGTGAGCGAAGAGGGATTAGGGTCTTTCTTTATGAGATGACTTTGATACATGCCATGAGTCCTTAGGGTCACTTGGTACCCTTAGGAGTTTTGGTTGGCTTGATTTAAGCAAGAAGGTCTTTGGACCATTCTCTGGGGGTGATCAAATGCATGGAAATGCAACGACCTAAGTTACTTTGAGAACTCTGGTCTTGAAATGAATATGGATACATGAACAGTTATGATGCAAAGAGATGTACACATAACATAATGACAAGAATAAAGTGACATAACAGTATGAATTGAACATAACATAAGGAAAAGTAAAGTGGTCAATCATTCCTCAGTTTTGAAATTAACGCGTGTGTCCTAAATCCGGTAGAGGTTCGGTCAGGCATAGGGTGCTACATGAGCATAAGGTTGTGGGTTTACTAATGCTTCCTAAAAAGCTTAGTTCCCAAACCTTGAAACTTCTGACGTCCACCCCCGAAAAGGTGAACTTCATCTTTGGTTGGTGGTTCGAGTAGGGGAACTATTAGGAGACCATAGGCTGAGAAACTGATATAACATCTGCACATTAAGTGTGTGTGAAATTTTTAAAAATGGAGGAAAGGGCCCAACAACACACATCCCATCTTGTTCATTTATCACATTCATGGTAATTAATTATAACATAAAATGTGAAACATGAACAAAGGTCCACCTACAAAAGAAGATGCAAGGAGTTAGTAACTTTTCGAAAAACTCAATGTAAGATAAAAATGGATACTCAATGGAAGAGTATGAATGTAAGCAATGAATGCAAGTGGTGACGCTTATTTGAAAACCGTTTTGGAAAATAATGTTTGTTTTTGAAACTTAGAAAAATTTTGAAAAGTGGACAAAACTATACAACATAACCGGAGATTTTAGGTGAGTAAAGGGTGAATAGACATGATAATGGCCTAACTCTCTAAGTGTCCCTAGTGGAGTCGCCGGTTGTTGCGCCCCGATTTTTAACCAAGTCCTTTTGACTCGGGAAAAAAGCACGAAACTTTGTCATTAAACTCATCCTTCTAGAAGGACGAGTGTGACTAAGTTCGAATTTAAAATTAATTAGATTAAGAGTTTTTTAAAAAAATAGGAGTCATGACCGAACTTGATTGAGGTGAGTTAGGTCACCTAAACTAAGTATAATCCGAAGATCAAACTTAGGGTTTTAGAAAAAGGTTTGAAAAACTCATCAAGAGAGGGTTTTTAAGAAAATAGGTTGTTTGGCAACCTTCGAAAAGTTTTAAGCTCTTTTTACTTCATTTTGGTCTTTTGAAAACATAAATCTATAGTCCGGGAGTTAGTTATGTGCAGGGAAGATATCCTAAGATCATCACCCTATCCCGCCCTTTTGGTACTTACATGTCTAATTAACCTTAATTCACTCACTAGAATAGCCGGTTACTATTATCCAGTTTAGAATTTTGAAAAATGGGTTTCATCACCATTTTTTGGAGGAATGATGCAAGATGCAAGTTTTGGAAGAAATTTGAAAACAGAGAAATCTTGAAGGAATTTGAAATAGAAATCTTGAATGGATAGAAAGTTTTGGAAATGAAACTTGGGTTGAAATAAGGGTTATGACCACACCATTTTAGATTGCCTATGTATCTCATTTGGCGAGAATCAGGTCATTCATAGTTCAGGCAAGGGTTCGATAGAGAAGAGGCACATTGGGGCCTTTGGAAATGTTTGAAGACACTTTGAGGTCTTTAAAAAAAGAGAACTTGAGAGTTTTGATTTGAAATCAGATGTTAGAGTGTTTTTGGAATAGAACTTGAACGTCTTTGAAAGTGCTATTGAAATAGGATTTTGAAGTGTTTTCAAATGTTTTTGAATATAACTCAAGAGAGTTTTGATTATGGACTTGAAAATTAGATTTGGACTCACAAAGACTCTTGTGAATTTGTCTTGAAATGATTTTTGAAAATAATTTTCATGTACCTTATGAAAGGCATGTTGAATATTTTATCACCTTTGAAAGATTAGTTAATGAATAGCTAAACACCTTTAAGGCTATAACTTTTGAAAACATTTTTGAAAAAGGAGCTAGAGACTTCCCTTGGGTTTTTATAGCTTTAGGGTTGTAGAACCTGACTTGATATATCATCTCCCTTGAAGAACCTCACCCATGTAAGGCATAAGGTTACTTCAAGGATGTGAATTTTGAAAATAATTTTTGAAAGTAACTTTTGAAAACACTTAAGGTTTTGGAACTTTAATATGGACAACCTTAAAGGTTGTACTTAATGTGTCACTTTCCTTAGAATCCCTTAACCATAAAGGGTTGGGGACACTTTAGGGTTGTGAGTTTTTGAAAATAGTCTTTAGAAAAATGTTAAGTATCTAGCCATTGAGACAAATTTAAGAGAACCTTTTGGAAGCATTTTGAAGATCGAGAATAGAAATATTTGAAAAGATTTTGGGTTTGATTTTTGAAAGTATATTATGAAAATGATTTTTGAGTTAAAGGATTATTTAAAAAGGAGTCTTTGAATTAGAACCTTGAAGCTTACTAATCTAGGTTAGGTTGACCTAGGGTTAACTAGCTAAGGTTGGGTTAACCAAGGGTTAAGGTGACCTAAGATTAACTAACTAAGGTTGGATTAACCTAAGGTTTGGTTAAACTAAGGTTGGACTACTAGGGTCAAGTTAACCTAGGGTTAGAAGTTGGTTTTGAACTAGGGTTTTGACATAGTGGTTTTGGAAAGGTGGTTCTATGCATGAAATTTGAAAGTATATTTTGAAAATCATTTTATGAAAGCCACTCAAATGAGTGTTGGGGTCATATAATTGATATTTGGAAACCACTCAAGAGATAGTTGCTTTGGAAACATTTGACCCACAAACTCAACATCTATTCTATCAACATTGAATAGATAGTTTTGAAGACTTGAAAATTAAAGAGAATGACCTTTTGAAAATTGGCTTTGGGAAGGAGGTTTTGAAAAACAAATTCTAACAAGTTGAAGACCACTCTAAAGAATAAGGGTTCATATAGTTGATTTGAAGGAAATCACTCCAAAGAGGACTCCATGAGACCATTCCAACCACAATATTTAAGAGAGCAAAACTTCTAAAAATCAAGGTGAAAATGACGGTTTAGGGAAATGATTTTTATGCAAGTTGAAGAGAGTGCAATTTTGAAAACCCTTTTTAAAGGGAATTGTTTTGAAAACCATTTAAAAGAGAATAGAGCCAACTCTAATGAACTAGGGTTTATATGGTCAAGATAATGGGGAGACCACTCAAGAGAGGGCTCCAAGGGACCATTTCGACCACAAAATTTAAGAGAGTAAGCTCTTGAAAATCAACATAGAAGAAGAGGGTTTGAAAGCTATTTTAATACAATTTTGAAAAGCAATGAAATATAGGGTTGCAAAATGAAGTCCAGGGACTTAAAGAGGGTTTTCTAAGGTGTAGAAATCGAGGGTTTGACATAGGCTTCAAGGAACCAACTCTAGAACTATTTTTAGAAAAATATTTGAATATGGAGCTTAAGAATGCCATAGAAATAGAGATAGTGAAAGTTCTGAAAAAATGGTCATAAACATGAAAATAAAGCCAAGCATGCAAAATATAACCTAGATAACTAAATGCAAAATGGTCATGAAATCATACAAGGTTAAAAGCTTGACCACATAACAAGGTGCTCTAAGGCCATACCATCTTAAAGTAGGTTTGTGAAAAATTCTTTACACCATGGCTCTCACAAACTTTACTCTAGGCATGAACTAAGAGCTTCTTTATTTCAAGCATGCAAGAAAGGGGGTAGAAGATGAGAATTAAAATAGAGAATAGTCTAAGTAGGCTAGGAGGGAGAAAAGAGGAGTGGGGATTACAAAAATGTAAAGGAAATACTACGTTTTGCCTTCAAACACTTTCAAACATCCATGGATGCCTTGACTTGAGCTTGAATAGCCTTAAAGAGGCTTGAAGGGGCTGGAATGAGGTATTTTACGGCATTAAAGGATATATAAGTGTAGTGTATGGGTTAGGGAGAGGTGGAATCAAGCCTAAGTGTTTGAAATGTGGGATGTATATAGGAATTCGAGATTCTGGAGTAGTTTTAGCAGAGCTTCGCTAACAATTTCGATTTTGAAATATGCAAAGGGGGAGGCCTGTATTTATATGCAAACCTAGAGGGGCTTGATGCATGTAGTACATGCGCCTAGGTAAATTTTGCCCCGGCGTATGAGCTACATGTGCCAGTACTGTTCCTCTCATTGAAAGTCACGTGGGACACATTGTACTGGTTAAATCTTAAGGGCTAAGTAATGTTTGATTGATTTGCTCAAAATTTGAGTGCATGTAGCATACGTTCCGCTACTGGGAATGTTTGTTTAAACTTTGCCTCGATAATTATGCAAACCGGAAAAGATTTGGGAAAAACGGTTGCATTCACAGTGTTCTCCTAGTGTTTCTCATGAATTTTAAATTTTTGAAAAGCTCGAAAGGTGTTCGGAAGAGTGTGATATCATCTCGGAAAGTGTGCATGTAAACACATTTTTGTAGAGCGTCTATGATACGCTCCATGGGTGTTCAAAAGTAGCCATTTGGGGGCCACATGATCGAGACCTTTGGGAAGTGATCTCTCTAATCAAACCGTACCGATGGAAATTACTCTGAAAATACTTTCAGGAATTTCCTAATTTACAAATTTCTCAAGTCGTTTGATAGTGCGTTATAATTAGGGAGTTAGAGAAAAAGACAACCTTGACGGAGCGTTTGTGAGACGCTCTCGGGATTACTAAAAGTGGCAGTTTTCAAGCCTTGCGATGAGGGGATTTGGGAAGCGATCTATTTGATCGAGCCGTATCAATGGAAAGACCTATGGATGAACTTTTGGGAATTCCTTGGTTTACGTATTTCTCAAGTCCTTTGACGATGCGTTAGAACCAAAAAATCGGGAGAAAAGACAACCTTAGAGGAGCGTCTGTGAGACAATCCAGGGGGGGTGGGGGTTTGTTAAGTCAGGAGTATTTAGAGATGTGAGGTTCACCTTGGGTTAAAGAGGGGTGTATGACGAGACCGATTATCCAATACCCAAGGCTAGTGTAGTTTCGGGGCGCATTTGGGCTACTAAGGGTAAAACAGTCATTTTGATTGGAATTTGTTGAAAAACATCAGAATGGGTTAGAGTGGCATGTGAAGCATGCCGAACTGTCCGAGGGTGGCCCTGGATGAGTTTTCGAGTATTGGGTGGGATTTATACTGTGTTGGGGCTTCTAGGGGCAAAACAATCATTTTAGCCAGAGTTGACCGAAATGCGACCGAAATTGGACAAGATTGTATATTGAGCACGTCAAACCATTTAGGGACATTTTTGGACGGTTAGACTTATCGTCTTAAGGGATTTTCAACTTTCTCAAGGCATGCCTGACTGGATAGGGGTTTGAAAGTTGATTTGGGCTTAAATATGCCTATGGAGTTTTGAAAGGGAGTTTAGTCTGGCCAAAGATTGGTGAGTGGGCAAAAATGGGGTGCTTACAAAAATTCATGTAGATCCTTGGCAAATTTTCACAAATGTACCCAAATTGAGAAGCTAGCAACTTGATTCCATCATAAAAGCATGTAGAAATATAAAGAAAGCTTGTAGAGATTTAAATCTAAATGTAAGCACCCCATTTCGGCTCGCTTGACAATCTTCGATTCGTCCAGACTCACATTCAAATCAATATAGACATATTCAAAATCCAAATCAACTTTCTAGACTCAATTCAATCAATCAATCACTTCGTGGGCCCAACAGGCCCAATAGAGGCAAAATGACTAAAATGCCCTTGTGACATCACTCGGTCAAAATCTAATGGCACGTCATCTTAGAGATGGTAAGTCCCTGTTTCAATCTCAAACTCAACTTCAAGTCCAATTCTAGTTCAAATCAAATCTGGCATGCCTTTCGAGAAAATTGATCCCTTAGGCGGTAAAGCCATCCAATCTGGCACATTTTTTTAAGAAAACTATTCGAAACGGTAAGTTCCTTCAAACCCGTCAATCGGGATGAGACCCCAAGTCCCTGAGATGGTAGAATGGTCCACCTTTGGCGCCTACTAGCCCGCTAATGAAGAATGTCCGTTATTTGACATGTCTTTCGAGAAAGTTGATTCCTCAGACGATAAGTCCACTTAGCAACTTCCCGAGATCAGGCAGTCTCTAGAATAAACGCGAACCATCAGAGTGGCGAAAACACTCATAAACATCGCAACCGTTAGAGTGGCAGAAACACTAGTAAACAGGTTGATATTGGGGAATTACCAACAAACCCCCTATGTCGTGAGATTGAACTTGCCTCTTGGCCGTGACACGTTTACCAAAGGACAAGATACCTTTGGAAACAAACTAGTCAAAGACGGTCAGAGTGAAGAAAACACTCAAAACTCGGGTCAACACCAGTGCCTGCTAGCCCACTCCAGTGAAAAATGAACAAACTGCCCATTAAGCCATTTTCGGCACGCTTCTTGAGAAAGTACCTAAGTCCTCAAAACGGTAAGTCCACCCTTCCAAGATCATCTTAAAGACGATCTAGCATGTTTAAGTGCCTTCCAGTCGATTCCGAACCAATTTCGAGACCCTTCGGTCAAAATGACTATTTTACCCTTGGGTATGTGAGTGCCTCCAAGAACCACACCGGCTCTGGGTATCAAACTGGTAACCTCCCGAGAATGCTTTTCATAGTATTCTCGACTTTTCATTATCTTTCCAAATCATTCCGAGTCAATTTCGGCAAACCCAGTGTAAAAATAACCGTTTTGCCCCTAGTGGGCCAGTTGAATCGCTCTTCCAAAGATGATGAAATTGAGCTTCCCGCAAGAGCACAGGTGTCACAATCGAAGTAAAATTCCGGCACTCCCAAAGGATCAAACCCAATATAGGCAACACATAAGAGCAAAACAACCAACCAATTGGGTAAAATAAGCAAGTCACTTAGCAAATTGAAATTAACTACAAATAAGACCGAAAATTGTTTTAATGGTGAGAGTGTGTTGACTACCAAACTAAACTAATTACACTACGTATTTAGAACAATTCTAACTAAAGTTAAGAACAATTAATGGAAAGTTTGGATACAATTGATCTAATCTACCAATTCTTTACAAGTGTCTCAATGGAGGATTTGATTACTCAAATCAAGGAATCACTCCACGGATCCTTGATTCGGAAGATTTAGATCATAAGAACTGGAATTCATACTCAATTAGATATAAATTAGTGTTCAATTGTTAAGAATCATAGAAGCAAATAATCAATTATGCAATATTTATACCAATTAAGGAATTGTGCATAGAGATTACCAAAGGTGATTATGAATCTAAGTTTTCTATAGATTTACAACACAATTGAGATGAATATGAAGAAATTATGAGATAATTCATTAAAGTGTATATACCTCCATTGAAGACCTTGAAGATCCTTGGTAGATCCTCACAATTGTATCCAAGGATGAGTTTAGCTACTCGATTCCATGAAGTAAAATGTAAAGAATTGCAAATTTCTCATTAATTGAAGGAGAGATTGGTGTTTGTTTACAAAGAAAGTATAGGGAAATAAAGGAAAATACAATATAAACTGTACGTATGGACTTTGTACGGTCCCGTATACGCTGAATATAGCCTTCTGAAGTTTGAAATTTTTGCAGACCGTATGTACGGTGAACAGTACCATACATACGGTTAAACCACCATACGTACTGTTGGCTTTCACTATAGGTACGGTCAGCTTATTTGAATAGATCTTCAAAAGTTATATGAAATCGATCTATTATGGGTCTCGGTAGCCTTTCTGGTTTGGGAGATATGGCCTTCCAAAGTTTTAGCTTTGCATGCTTTAGCTGGTTATACCACAACTTTAACAGCTTGTACATTGACAGCATCCTTTTGAAAGACACTCTTCCTTTATCCGAAATGAGCCCGAAACCCTCCACATTAAGCTCAAAACCTATATAAAACAGAATAATTTTAGTTGACGCTAAAATCTAATTAAAGAAACATATCAACTCCTAAATTAAGGCTAACAATTGACAAATTAAGGTGTTATAATTGCACTTTTAGAGTGCAATCATACCTCCCAACTTACTTTTTGCTAGTCCCTAGCAAAATACTAAAACTAAAGCAAGTATGTGCAAATGATAATCTCTACTTTCACGGGAGTCCCGAATGCATTTAGCCTATGCATCAAGCCTTTGAACCATTAGATTACCCCTAGTGGACAAGTGGTGTCTCGTGAGGGCTTACAGTGCTAGTCCCACAAATATTGATTCATAATCATCAATCCAAGATTTAGAATAATATGAGAATGATGCATGAATGTATCCGAGCAAGCTTAACATATCACGTCTCATGTCTGTTGGAAATTTGTACTGAAAGACATGCTTTGTGTAATGGCTTTAGTATTTATTAATAAATTGGTTATTCCATTTTAATGAGAATCTGTGTGAGAAATATTTGCATTGTGTTATTTATTTAATGATTATGTATGTGTGTCTCTTATTCTATATAGTAGATGATTTGATGTGTAGAGTACGACTTATACACGGAAGATCAGATCATCGGTTCTTATGGAATATAAGTTTATCGTTCACAGTCTTAGATGAAAATGGATACACCATCAGTAGGACTGTAATACAAAGTTTTAATAGGTCTATCTTGACTATGGGGAACGGTATAGTTCCAACTCTTTGCACTAGTACACTTTGTGTGTATTGAACAGGACCGTGTTGAGGTAATTGTTTTTATACTGACTATATAAAACAATTAATACCTCATGATTATTATGAGTGTTTATGCTGTTAATTCTAATATAATAAATAGACACGAGCTTGTAGTATTTATTGTTTTGATTCGCAGAAGAGTGAGATTCTTTGTGGGTTAATAAACTTAGTGAGTTGGACAATAACATTACGTGTATAATGAATATTTATTATTGATGGAATCCATATCCCCGTATAGGGATTGATGATACCCCCTTGAGGAAGCTTATAAGTTTTGATTATGTCAAACCCTGAAGGTAGATTATGAATCCAACATATCAAATAAGTTAAGTGGAAGGTCTCAGGGAATTAAATAAGTCTATTAAATTTAATTGTCAGTAATTTAATTTAATAGACGGGTATCTGTAATCTTAACGTGAGGAGATAAATAGGCATTTAATAATATGGAGCTCAAAATATAATTTCTAGTATAACAGGGAGTGCAATTATAATTCGTTAGTGGTATAAATTATATATATACGCGCTCTAAGAGCTGCTAGGGTTACACTCTGCAAATAATTGAGAGATATACGTTTTTGTGAGGAAGCGAAACCTTAGCAGCGGCGAGCCCACTCTCTGTAGAGCAAGGCATATACGAAGAATACAGCAGAAGTCCGAAGGTTGAGTTCAAGCGGTTGTTTCGTGCTTAGTGCTGATTCTTGTTATTCGGGATCAAACTAGAGAGATCTCGAAGGTATGATTCTAATCACGTAGATTAAGCTATGCTAATCATATCAGAATTTTTGGTAGTATATGTATACACTATAGCCAAGTCATGGGAAATTCCGCAGTCCCCAACAATGTCAACGTAAGTAAGATTATATCATAAAGAACACAAAAATGAGGTTTATGTGTGTGTGTGCTAGTCTTGCAATGTAACTTAAAAGTATCTACTCACACATTCATAGCCTTAGAGCTTTAGTCCAAATCCTCATTGGGCATACACTCTCAAACAACTAAGCACGAGGTTTCCCTCAATGGAATGCTTGCAAAAGAGTAAATGCCATGACAAATGCAAGAGAGCATTCCAAATGTTAAAAATCGCAATAATGAAAGTGTATCAATCTTGACATGGCTTCATGAAAAAATGCTTATAGCTTAAATATCAACTAATCATGATGACAAATAAGAGCTCAAATTCAAACAAGATCTCACATGAAGTGCATGCTTTTAGATCATAAAAGACTTTGTAAGGGAAGGCCAATAGGGTTTCAAGGTAAGATATAAGAAGAAAAGAAAAGGTATGAGAATATAATACATGTGTGATCAAAGCATGTAATGTCAACGAAGTAATTCTTCTCTTTCTTTCCTATTCTAACTTTCTAGCATATTTTCTTGCCTCCTTGAGGCTTCAACTCCTATTCTTGTTTCTTTTCTTTCTTTTGATTTGTTTTCAACCTCATTATCTTTTTCTTTTTTTCACTTCTTTTTACTACCCTTTTTGCATACCTTCACTATTTTCTACATTTATACAACATAGCTTATCTTTACTTTTTCATAAGCTTCAATAGATTGAAGATTTGTGCCTCTTCAACTAGAGAGAAAAGTTATCTCATCAATGATCACATCTCAAGTAAGATCACACATCAAAAGGGCATAAAGACATGGTTGCAAGGGGAGTAAAAACAACAAAACTTTCGTGGCCCAAAAGGATGAAAGATGGTCTAAAATCATTTCTTAAAGCATACATGAAATAGATCTTGAATGAATGTGAGTATCAATATAATAGATAATATAAAGCATATAAGCCAAATGCAAATTTAATGAAGCCATTGAAATGATAAGAATCAAAAAATCTTCTTAAGTGAATGTAATCTTTCTTCAAAGAAGTTATAAAGCTCTAAAGCTCACAAGGTGAAGATTTCCACTCAAGTAAGGCTACAAATGCACAAAGCTAGTACAATGAAGCTAAATCCATGATTTGTGCTTGTAAGCACCCCATTTTTGCCCGCTCGGCAATCTCCGGCCCGATCGGGCTCTGTTTCAGGCATCTCAACACATGCAGGCTCAAGATGAGCCTTTCAATCTCTAATCTAACCAATTGGTCGCTTCTTGGGCAGACAAGGACCCATGGGAGCCATAAGCACTATCATTCCAGGCAGCTTTTCGAATCGGGCGGTCTCGGAAACCAGCACCATCTAGGTAGCTTCTTGAAATTAGGCGATCATGGGGACTAACACCTTATTAAAATTCCAGACGGTTCACCTCTGGCACCTTCTAGCCCGCCAATGTTGAATGTCCGTCATTCGGTAGTTCTCCGGGACCAGGCGTTCTCGAAGACCAACACCACCCTCACAGGTAGCTTTCTAAGATCAGGCGTTCTCAGAAACCAACACCACCCCACAGGTAGCTCTCTAAGACCAGGGGTTCTTAGAGACCAACACCACGCAGGTAGTTTTCCAAGACCTGGCGGTCTCAGGAACCAACACCTAGGTGAACACCGGCGCCTACTAGCCCAACTCGATGAAAAATGACCAAATCTGCCCTTTGGGCCTCCAGGCACGTTTTGAAAAAGCTCAAAATCCCTCAAAACGATAAGTCCACCTTTCAAAATGTTACTAAACTGTTAGGCGTCCCCCACATGCCATTTGGTCCAATTTCGGTCTCATTCTAGTTAACTCCGGTCAAAATGACCGTTTTGCCCTTGAACATCCCAATGCTGCACAAACCGCACTGAACGGTTAAAGACTCTCCCAAAATCATCCCTAAATAACTCGGTACGTTTGACACAACACATCAAACCATTCCTGACCCATTTTCAACCAAACCCGGTCAAGATGACCATTTTGCCTTAACGGTTTGAACACGTCCCGAAACAACACCAATCCAAAGATTTTGAACAAAGGGTCTCACCGCACACCCCCGTTTAACCTGAAGAGGACCTTACGACGTTAAACACCCACGACTTGATAAAAGTTCCCTGGAGCATCTCGCAGACGCTCAACCTAAATTGTCTCTTCTCCACGATTCCCTAGTTATAATGCATCGCCGAATGACTTGAGAAAAGCGTAAATCGGGGAATTCTTGAAAGTTCATCCACAGATCTTTCCATCAGTATAGCTTGATCAGATACATTGCCTCCCGAAGCCCTTCATCGTATGGCTCGAACACTGCTACTTTCGATAACCCCTGGCGCCTCTCGCAGATGCTCCACCAAGGTTAACTTTTTCCCTTATTCCTTAATCAAAATGCACTGTCAAATGACTTGAGAAATGCGTAAATCTGAAAATTTTCAAAAGTATTTCCAGAGTATTTTCCATCAGTACGGTCCGATCAAAAAGATCGCTTCCCGAAGGGCTCGATCACAGAACACGAAAACAGCCACTTTCAAACACCCACAGAGCGTATCACAGATGCTCCACAAAGATGTCCTTTTATGCACGCTTCCTAAGACGATATCCCACTCTTTCAGACACAATTAAAACTTTTCAAAAACATAAAAGTTCATGGGAAACCCTAGGAGAACATTGTGGGTGCAACCAATTTTCCCGAAACATTTTCGGCTAGCTCAATTATCGAGACAAAGTTTAAACGAACCTTTCTGGTGGTGGAACGTATGCTACATGCGCCCAAATTTTGAAAAGATCGACCAAATTGCGATCAACAGTTGAAATTGAATCAGTACAATGGGTGCCACATGGTGTTCTGCCAGTGGAATAGTACCTGCGCATGTAGCACATGCGCTTGTGTAAATTTTACACAAGTGCATGTCCTATATGCTCTAGTGTCTGAAAGTTTTGCCTATAAATAGAGGCCTCCCCCTTTGCATATTCCAGGTTCAAAATTGATGCAAAGCTCTGCCGAAACTGCTCCACAACCTCGACTCCTTACATATATTCCACCCCTCCAACACTTAGGCTAGATTTTACCTCCCTCAAGCCTATACACTTCACCTACAAGGCCTTATACACCATTACACACTCCATTCCAGTCCCTCAAGCCTTCTTGAAGTCATTCAAGCTCCAATCAAGACATCCATTGAATAGTACAAGTGTGTTAAAGGATAAAAGTGGTATTCCTTTTACATTTTTGTCTTCCCCAACTCTTCTCTTCTCTCTCCTAGCCTATTTAGGCTATTCTCTATTTTAATGCCCATCTTCAACCCCCCATTCTTGCATGCTTGAGCTAAGAGGGCCCTTAAATCATGCCTAGAGGAAAGAAAGTGAGAGCCACTGTGTAGGGGCATCTCTCACTAGCCTACTTTAAGATGGTATGGCCTAGGAGCCCCTTGTTTATGTGGAGTAGCCTAAAAGCCTTGTATGAGATCATGACCCCTTGCATATAACTATTTTGTTCATGTCTTGGTTGCTTGATTTCATTTTCATGCTTATCACCATGTTCTACAATGCTCACACTACTCTTATTTCCATGCCATTTCCAAGCTCTATATTTCTTTCAAAAATTGGTTCCAAGAATTGGCTCCTAGGAGTTTAGGATGACACCTTAGAAAATCATGCCTTAGATAATTCCCTACTATCCCCTAACTCTCACTTTGGTATCATGACATTTTAATTTGTATAAGGGTTGCTTTCTAATTCTCTAGTTTTCAAGATTGCCATTCTCTTAAGTGTAGTGGTTGGAATGGCCCCATAGAACCCTCTCTTGAGTGGTCTCCCTTTGTTTGGCTATATGAACCCTCTCTTGATAGAATGTTTTCTTTGAAAAATGGTTTTCAAAATCTTTCTCAAAAGATGATTTTTAAAAATGCATTCTCTCCATCTTTATATTAAAAATAGTGCCTTAAAAAGTTGTCATCACCATGTTGATTTTTGGACCCCTTACATTTTTGTCAAGATTATGGTTATAATGGCCATGAGAAAACCTTCCTTGGAATGGTCTCCAATCACCAACCATATAAACCATATTCTTGGCTGGAGTCAAAATTTTCATGGAAATGATCTTTAAAAGGGTTGTCCACCAAAGTCCATTGCATAACATGTTTTGTCTTTCAAAGCTCTTTCTAGAAGTGCATTAAATCAACTTTCAAAACCATTTTCCAATCTAACCCTAAGCTAACTTGACTCTAGTTGTCCAACCCTAGATTAACTTGACCCTAGTTGTCTAACCTTAGGCTAACTTGACCCTAGTTCTCCAAACCTAAGCTAACTTGACCCTAGTTGTCCAACCCTAGGTTAACTTCACCCTAGTTGTCCAACCCTAGGTTAACTTCACCCTAGTTGTCCAACCCTAGGTTAACTTGACTCTAGTTCACTCATCTTAGGTTAACCTAACCCTAAGTCATCCTAACTTTAGGTTAACCTTACCTTAGTTAGTTTACCCTAGGTCACCTTAACCTTAGTTAGTTAACCATAGGTCATCTTAACCCTAGGTTGGCCTAACCCAAGTTAGTCAACTTTAGGTCACCTCTAACCCTAAGCCAACCCAACCTAGGTAAGTATAGTTCAAGGTTCCAACTCTTGAACCTTTTCTAAATGATCACTCAATTTTAAACCATTCTCATAACCCACTTTTCCAAAACCTCCCACTCTCTTGATTTCAAAAACCAACTCCATAAACTCTTCAAATGTTTTTACGCTCCATCTTCAAGGCATTTCCAAAAATGTTTTCAAATGTCACAAACCTAAGGCGTCCCTAGCCCCCTCATGGTTAGGGATTCCAAGGAAAAGTGATATATCAAGAATAACCTCCAAGGTTGTCTATATTATGATTCCAAACCCTTAGCCATTTCCAAAAGCCACTTTCAAAAACTAATTCATCAAAACATTCTAAAGTCATGCCTCCAAGGTTTTCAAAACAAGACTTCAAAGACACTTTCAAGTTCTCTTGAGACGTGCCAAAGCATTTTTCCAAAACTCCCTCAAGTTGATTCAAAAACATTTTCAAAACACTCCACCATCCAATTTCAAGTTCAAACTTCCAAGACCACAAAGAGTCTTCAACTTCCAAGACCACAAAGTGTTTTCAACTTCCAAAGACTTCCATGTGTGTTAAACTTTTCCAAAGACCTCAAAGTGTCTTAAATTTTTTTCAAAAAACCCAAAGTGTCCTCAAACCTTCCAAAGGCCCTAGTGCGCCTATTTTCCATCGGGCTCTTGCCCGAACAACGAATGACCTGATTCTCTCCAAATGAGATACGTAGGCAACCTAAAATGGTACGGTCCTAACATTTATTTCAACTCCAATCGCTTTTTCAAAAATTTCAATCAATTCAAAGTTCTCATTTCAAATTCTTTGAAAACTCCCATATTTTCAAATTTCTTCCAAAAACTTGCATCATGCATCATCCATCAGAAAAGTGATGACTAAACCCCATTTTCAAAGTTCTAAAGTGGATATTAAGTGGACAATGGTAACTGGTTATTCTAGTGAGTGAACGAAGGGTGATTAGACATGTAAGTACCGAAAGGGCGGGGTAGGGTGATGATCTTAGGATATCTTCCCTACACGTAACCAACCCCTGAACCATAGATTTCTGTTTTCGAAAGACCAAATGGAGTTATTTTCAAAAAGGGATTAAATCTTTCCAAAGGTTGCCAAACAACCCATTTTATTAAAAACCCTCTCTTTGGGGGAGTTTTCAAAATCTTTTTCAAAAACCCTAGGTTTAATCTTCGGATTAGCGCTTAGTTTTAGGTGACCTAACTTACCTTAATCAAGTTAGGTGGCGACTCCTATTTTCTAAAAAAACCCTTTGTCAAACCAATTTCCAATTTAAACCTAGTCGCACTTGTCTTCCTAGGAGGACGAGTTCTAGTGACAGAGTTCCTTGCTTTTGGTCTCCGAGCCGAAAGGACCTTGGACACCCAAAAACCAGGGTGTGACAGCTAGCAATTCCACTAGGGACACTTAGAGGGTCAGGCCATTAACATGTTTCTTCACCCTTCACTCACCCAGAATCTCCTGTTACTTTATCCTAGTTTTATCCACCTTTTTCCAAGTTTCCAAAACAAACCTTATTTTCCAAAACAGTTTTCAAATAAGTGTCATCACCTGCATTCATTGTTTACATTCACATTCTTACATTAATCATCCACTTTACCTTGCATTGAGTTTTTTGAAAAGTTGCTAACTCTTTGCATTTTTCTTTTGTAGGTGGACCTTTGTTTACATTTTATTTCATGTCTTATTTATTGTCATATATGTGAATGAATGAACAGGATGTGATGTGTATTGTTGGGTCCTTTTCTCCATTTTCGAAAATTCCACACACACTTGGTGCGCTCACTTGCATTTGCATATTGCATATATTACCTGGTTACTATCCTTCTAGATAAAAGGGAGAACAGTATATTGACTGTGGGCGGATGCTATGTCAGTTTCTCAGCCTACAGTCTCTTGATAGTTCCCATGCTCGAACCACCAACCAAAGATGGAGTTCACTCTTTTGGGGGTAGACGCCGGAGGTTTGAAGGTTTGGGAACCAAGCTTTTTAGGAAGCATTAGTAAACCCCCAGCCTCATGCTCATATAGCACCCCATGCATAGCCGAACCTCTGCAGAATTTAGGACACACGCATCAATTTCAAAGTCAAGGAGGAAAGGGCAACCGCTTTGTTTCCCTTTATATACTCTACTCAATTCATGATGATTATGTTATTTAATTCTTACCATTTTGTATATATCCTTTTGCATCATAATGCATCGAAATTCATTCCAAGACAAGAGTTCTCAAAATAACTCAAGTCATTGCATCTTCATACATCTAATCAACCCCCAGAGAAAGGCCCAATGAACTTCTCGCTCAAATTAAGCCAACCCGAAACTCCTAAGGGTACCAAGAGACCCTAAGGATTCATGGCATGCATCAAAGTCATCTCATAAAAAGGGGCCCCAATCCCTCTTTGCTCACAGAGATAGGGCTGCCAAGAAGACAATGGGCAATCCAAAATCAAGATCTCTCACCGATCTCCATCGAAGAAGGCAAATCCAAAAACTCAAGAGTAGTTTAGGATTTTAAATGAAAAAATAGAATAGGCGAAAGTCCCAAGGAAAATGTTCCCTTTCCCCTTCAAATGAACTTTCAATTCCATATACAGAAAAAGAAAGAAGAATCAAATGTAATAAAACTGTCCTTCCTACTTTCATCAAATGAATGTATGAATGTATGAATGAACAGGCTCGCACAGGTGCAGTATTGCATGCAGGGGCAACCCTTTATCTCCAAAAGTGAGCCAACATATCATGCTTAGTACCCCTCTCAAAGTAAGGGCACTCCTAGGGCATGCATTACATAAAGATCTTCAATCTTAAGGCACTAACTTCTCCTTTTTGTTTTTCTTTTTACATTCTCATTGTCTTCTCCCTAGCTTACAAAGGCCCAGAGAGTTAGAGGGTGAATCAAGAATGAAAAGGGAGTCTTTTAAAACTGCCATTATGCTGTCCATATAATTACTATTAGGCTCATGCATTAACATCCATCCCAAGACAAGAGTGCCAAGAAACTCTAGCCATTGCATTATCATACATTCAATCAACCATAGAGAGAAATGGATGATCCAATCCCATACTAATTAAACCTACCTAAACCTCTAAGGGTTCCTCCAACCCTAAGGATTCATGGCATGCATAGAATCATATCTCAAGAGAGGCACAAATCTCTCTCAATCCATGGAGACGGGATTCCCTAAACAAAGAAGTTTCAACCGACCCATGCCGAAGAGGTATTATATTGCACACAGGGGTAAAATCCCACTTCCAAAATGGACTCAACATCATGCCTAGATTCCCTCAAAGAAGGAACCTCCATAGGACATGCATTGCATAAAACCTTTAACTCCACATGCTAACTGCATTCTGTTTTTCTTTTTTCCAGGTCCAAGAGCACAGTCAAACCGATAGAATCTCCACGGCATCCTGCCTAATTCATAATTCATGCAAAGCCATGACCCAGGCACAATGTTGCCACTCCACCATAACTCAAACTCTTGAAGTCGCTCTTGTGTAATCAGATGGCACACACGACAAATGGAGTTTGAAGGACGCCGGCGTGATTCCAAAACCAGTCTGAGGGGTTTATTCCAAAAAAGGGGGATTTCTTTCAAACTCGTCTCTCAATTTTCAATTCGAATTTGAGCATGAAAATAACATCATCTAAATAAAAATGATCCAGAGTTTTCATATTTATATCATTGTCTCATGGCACTTCACGAATGATGTATTCTTTTTTAGGAATTTTTCCCTTCGAAACGTTTTACCCTGACTTGGAGGATGGGATAGCGCACGCACCGCTTTCAATAGAAATAGTCGCTGACTCCAAAAAGAGGGGAGAGAAAAAGAAGAAGTGAAGAGAAAGGGAAAAAACAGAGGGGTGAGAGATGAGGATCAATCACATATCTCATTGAAGTTTAAAGAGTGACCCCCGAACGATGTCCTGGCAAAGCAGCGAGCAGCTAAACCCTCAAAATCAAGGGGAGCCATCATTTCATTCTCCCAAATAGAAAGCAATCCGTTGATCAGCCCATTAGAGCCGTAGGTGATTTCTATTCAAAAGCCCAAACCAGGAGCCACCCCCCACACCGGGGCAAATGCATACAAGGAATGAATCCGTGAACTAACATTTACCATTTTTAAGGCGTTGCTAAACTTTTGAAAGAGTTTTATAGACTAAGCAATTCAACTTGAAATGAAAAGAGGCCCTCTTTTCTTCTACCATACAGTTAAATATAACCCTGGCAAAGCCCACTTGAGCCGGTCGCATTCCCATTATTTAACTGACCTAATGATCATCACCCACACTGGGTCAAGGCAAAACCATTAATGCCTGACGATTTCCAAGAGCACCTACAGTGAACAGTACTCTCCAAGAGAACGAACAATGAACAGATGGTAATCTCCAATAGAGCGCGCGATGAATAAATGGTGATTTTCAAGGAAGCGTGCAATAAATGAATGATAATCTCCAAGATGATGCAGTATTTATGAAATTTATAGGAACCAACATAATAACAAGTTTTTCAACAAAACAAAAAAAACAAAAAGAAAAGAAAGGAGAAAATTTCCTATAAAAAAAATGAATGACGATGATTTCCAAACACAATGATGATTTCTAAACGCAATGATGACTTCCAAGAGAAGATAGAGCCATCCAAGATGACAACACCTTTCAAAACCAAATTCAAGAACCTAAGGAAGTACCTTACCCAGAATTCCGCCATGCCAGCTAGAGGCAAAAGTCAAACAATCAACACATCCAAAGAACATTACTCTCCAAAAATCTCAATCCAAGAAGCAGCTAATGTGATCTTCTCCAACATTCAAGACAAAAGAACTGTAAGCAGATCCCTTATATTGGCAAAGGTTTGGTTTCAGAGCTTCCCCCGAAAAAGTAGATTGGGTTTCTGAGCTTCCTCAGAAAAAACAGATAGGGTTTCAAGCTTCCTCCAAGCAGATTGGATTTTAGAGCTTCCTCCAAAAAATTAGATTGGGTTTCCAAGCTTCCTCCGAAAAAGTAAATTAGGTTTTCGAGCTTCCTCTGAAAAAGCAGATTGAGTTTTAGAGCTTTCTCCAAAAAAGCATATTGGGTTTCAGAGCTTCCTCTGAATAAACAGATTACGTTTTCAAGCTTTCCTCTTTAAAAACATATATCAACCTTGAACCTCCCTAGAGAAGTAGCATTCCGTCAGACAGAGCGTCTGTTCAAGAAGACTCAGTTTCAGGATATCAATATTGAACCACCCCTTAGAAGCTATGTCAGCAAGAATCGTATTATGCTTATAAAAGCAAAACTCAACAGTCAAACAAACACCAAGTATTCCAATCTCAAGAAATCTCAATCTAGGAGGGCACAAATATCCCCCTTCAAGCTCCAAGACAGAAAAACTACAAGCATTAAGCAATCTCTGATGATTCCACAGGCTCAACCATCTCCAAAGCTTCAAGGTAAAGCCCAGTTATAATTCTAACCGAATTGTCTCAAAATCAATTTTAAAAAAAACAACAGCCCTTGCTCTCTTTCAAATCCAAAAATTCAGTTTTCAAATATCCAAAACTTGCAAAGTTTCGTCTACAAAAACTTTCAACTTTCAAAGTCAGTTTCAAAACTATTTCTACAAAAAGTTTCAAACTCAAAAGATCAAAGCTCTTGCTTTCTTTCAAAAATCAAAATTAATTTCAAATAGTTTAAAAGTTTAAAGTTTTTTCCACTAAAAGTTTCAAATTTCAACTCAATTTCAAATAACAAAAGTCCTGCTGTCTTTTGAAAAAACCACCAAGTTTAAAAAATTTCAAAGGTTCAAGCTTCAAGTCAAGACGAATTTCCTAAATATTTTGTCTTCAAAAAATTCAGATTTCAAGTCAAAACGAATTTCCTATACGAAAGTGTCGAGTCAAAATGAATTTTTTACACATTTTGTCTTTAAAAATTCAAATCTCTAGTCAAAATTAATTCTCTACACATATTGTTTTCAAAAGTTTAAGTTTCGAGTCAAAATGAATTTTCTATACATTTTGTCTTCAAGAGTTTCCAAGTTTCGAGTCAAAACAAGTTTTCTAATTCTCATAAAAAATAAAAAAAACAAACAAACAAAGAAAAGGTAGTTTCTGAACTTCGAGTTCAAATGAATCCTCTTTAAATGGTTTTTACCTTTCTAGGTTTTCTAACTTTTTCCTTCAAAAAGTTTGATTTCAAAAGTACCTTCTAGGTTTTCTAACTTTTCCTTTAAAAAGTTTGACTTAAAATCATTTCTCAGGTTTTCCAAAAAAATAAAAAAAAATTTCCTTCAAAAAAAGTTTTAATCTCAAAAGCATTTATCGGGTTTCTCGAGCTTTCTCTTTCAAAAGTTTCGTTTTCAAAATATTTCTCGGGTTTCTCGAGCTTTTTCCTTCAAAGCTTCGTTCTTCCAAAAAGATTTCGGGTTTTCAAGCTTTCTCCTCAAAAAGCCAAATTTCCAAAGATCTGGGTTTTCTAGCTTTCGCCTAAAAAAGTTTAACTTTCAAAATTTCAGGTTTTCTAGCTTTCGCCTCAAAAAGCTTAACTTTCAAAATTCTGGATTTTCTAGCTTTCGCCTCAAAAAGCTTAACTTTCAAAATTTCAGGTTTTCTAGCTTTCACATCAAAAGTTCCACTTTCAAAAGTCTGGATTTTCTAGCTTTCGCCTCAAAAAGCTTAACTTTCAAAATTTCGGGGTTTCTAGCTTTTGCCTCAAAAAACTCAACTTTCAAAATCTCGAGTTTCAAGATTTTGCCTTAAAAACGTACTATCAAAAAAGTTTTCGAGTTTTCAAAACTTTCTTCACAAAAAGTTTAATTCCAAAATCAAATTCTAGTTTTTCAAACCTTTCTCCTCAAAAGTTTCAAGTTTTCCAAACCCTTCCAATTCAAATCCAAATCCTTCAATTACTGAAGGCCATTTCAAAATCATTTAAAAAAAACTCCTTTTCCAAATTCAAAAATCTTGAATCTTCCTAAAGGGGTGTTATTCCATTGGTCGGAACATCGGTTCAGGAAAAATTTCAAAATCATTTCGAAATTGAGTTTTCAAAATTCCAAAATTTAAACAATCTAGTTTTGAAAACTTAAAATTCCAAATTCCAACCACTCTGGTCCCTCTGATTGCCTCGCAGTCAACATTGGATCCTTACTTATTATTTTTTTGCCTTCGGCAAGTAAAGACACAAAAAGAGGGGCAGCTGTAAACACCCCATTTTTGCCCTGCTCGGCAATCTCCGGCCCAATCGGGCTCGGTTTCAGGCATTTCAACACATGCAGGCTCAAGATGAGCCTTTCAATCTCCAATCCAACCAATTGGTTGCTTCTCGGGCCCACAAGGACTCGCGAGAGCCATAAGCACCATTATTTTAGGCAGCTTTTCGGATCGGGCAGTCTCGAAAACTAGTGCCATCCAGGTAGCTTCCCAAAATCGGGCGATCTCGGGGACCAACACCTTATCAAAATTTCAGACGATTCACTTCTAGCACCTGCTAGCCCACCAATGTAGAATGGTTGTCATTCGGTAGTTCTCCGGGACCAAGCGTTCTCGGAGACCAACACCACCCTCATAGGTAGCTTTTTGAGACTGGGCGTTCTTAGAAACCAACACCACCCCACAGGTAGCTCTCTAAGACCAGGCGTTCTTAGAGACCAACACCATGCAGGTAGTTTTCCAAGATCGGGCGGTCTCGGGAACCAACACCTAGGTCAACACCGACGCCTACTAGCCCGACTCAGTGAAAAATGACCAAACCTGCCCCTTGAGCCTCCAGGCACGTTTTGAGAAAGTTTAAAATCCCTCAAAACGATAAGTCCACCTTTCCAAAATGTTACTAAACTATTAGGCGTGCCCCACACACCATTTGGTCCAATTTCAGTCTCATTTGGGTTAACTCTGGTCAAAATGACCGTTTTGCCCCTGAACATCCCCGCGCTGCACAAACCCCACCGAACGGTGAAAGACTCTCCCAAAATCATCCCTAAATGACACGGTACGTTTGACACAACACACCAAACAATTCTTGACCATTTTCAACCAAACCCGGTCAAGATGACCATTTTGCCCCTAACGGCCTGAACACGTCCCGAAACAACACCAGTCCAAAGATTTTGAACAAAGGGTCTCGCCACACACCCCCGTTTAACCTGAAGAGGACCTTACGACGTTAAACACCCATGACTCGATAAAAGTTTCCTGGAGCGTCTCGCAGACGCTCCGCCTAAATTGTCTCTTCTCCACGATTCCCTAGTTATAACGCATTGTCAAATGACTTGAGAAAAGCATAAATTGGAAAATTCCTAAAAGTTCATCCACAGATCTTTCCATCAGTACAGCTCGATCATATAGATCGCCTCCCAAAGCCCTTCATCGTATGGCTCGAACACTGCTACTTTTGACAACGCCTATAGCGTCTTGCAGATGCTCCACCAAGGTTGACTTTTTTGTAGATTCCCCGATCAAAATGCACCGTCAAACGACTTGAGAAATGCGTAAATCTGAGAATTCCTAAAATTATTTTCAGAGTACTTTCTACCGGTACGATCCGATCGAAAAGATCGCTTCCTGAAGGCCTCGATCACACAACACGAAAATAGCCACTTTCAAACACCCACGGAGCGTATCACAGACGCTCTGCAAAGATGTCCTTTTATGCACGCTTCCTAAGACGATATCCCACGCTTCTAAACACAATTCAAACTTTTCTAAAACATGAAATTTCACAAAAAACCCTAAGAGAACATCGTGGGTACAACCGATTCCCCCGAAACATTCCCGGTTGGCTCAATTATTGAGGCAAAGTTTAAATGAACCTTCCCGGTGGCAGAGCATACGCTACATGCACCCAAATTTTGATCAAATCAATCAAATTTTGATCAACAGTCAAGATTGAATCAGTACAATGGGTGCCACATGGCGTTCTGCCAGTGGAATAGTACTCGCGTATGTAGTACATGCGCCTGTGTAAATTTTACACATATGCATGTCCTACATGCGCCAGTGTCCGAAAGTTTTGCCTATAAATAGAGGCCTCTCCCTTTGCATATTCCAGGTTCAAAATTGATGCGAAACTCTGCTGAAACCGCTCCACAACCTCGAATCCTTACATATATTCCACCCCTCCAACACTTAGGCTAGATTTTACCTCCCTTAAGCCTATACACTTCACCTACAAGGCCTTATACACCATTACACACTCCATTCCAGTCCCTCAAGCCTTCTTGAAGTCATTCAAGCTCCAATCACAACATCCATTAAATACGACAAGTGTGTTGAAGGCAAAAGGTGGTATTACTTTTACATTTTTGTCTTCCCCAACTCTTCTCTTCTCCCTCCTAGCCTACATAGGCTATTCTCTATTTTAATGCCCATCTTCAACCCCCCCATTCTTACATGCATGAGCTAAGAGGGCCCTTAGATCATGCCTAGAGGAAAGAAAGTGAGAGCCACCGTGTAGGGAGATCTCTCACTAGCCTACTTTAAAATGGTATTGCCTAGGAGCCCCTTGTTTATGTGGTGTAGCCTAAAAGCCTTGTATGAGATTATGACCCCTTGCATATTACTATTTTGATCATGTCTAGTGTGCTTGGTTTTATTTTCATGCTTATCACCATGTTCTACAATGCTCACACTACTCTTATTTCCATGCCATTTCCAAGCTCTATATTTCTTTCAAAAAATGGTTCCAAGAATTGGCTCCTAGAAGTTTAGGATGGGACCTTAGAAAATCATGCCTTAGATAAATCCCTACTAACCCCCTAACTCTCACTTTGGTATCATGACATTTTAATTTGCATAAGGGTTGCTTTCTAATTCTCTTGTTTTCAAGATTGCCATTCTCTTAAGTATAGTGGTTGGAATGGCCCCATGGAATCCTCTCATGAGTGGTCTCCTTTTTGTTTGGCCATATGAGCCCTCTCTTGATAAAATGTTTTCCTTGAAAAATGGTTTTCAAAATCCTTCTCAAAAGATGATTTTCAAAAATACATTCTCTCCATCTTTATATTAAAAATGGTGCCTTAAAAAGTTATCATCACTATGTTGATTTTTGGACCCCTTACATTTTTGTCAAGATTATGGTTATAATGGCCATGAGGAAACCTTTCTTAGAATGGTCTCCAATCACCAACCATATAAACCATATTCTTGGTTAGAGTCAAAATTTTCATGGAAATGATCTTCAAAAGGGTTGTCCACCAAAGTCCATTGCATAGCATGCTTTGTCTTAAAGCTCTTTCCAGAAGTGTATTAAACCAACTTTCAAAACCATTTTCCAATCCAACCCTAGGCTAAGTTGACCCTAGTTGTCCAATCCTAGGTTAACTTGACCCCAGTTGTCCAACCTTAGGCTAACTTGACTGTAGTTGTCCAACCTTAGACTAACTTGGCCATAGTTGTCCAACCCTAGGTTAACTTGACCCTAGTTCACTCATCTTAGGTTAACCTAACCCTAAGTCATCCTAACCTTAGGTTAACCCTACCCTAGTTAGTTAACCTTAGGTCACCTTAACCTTAGTTAGTTAACCATAGGTCATCTTAACCCTAGGTTAACCTAACCCAAGTTAGTCAACCTTAGGTTACCCCTAGCCCTAAGCCAACCCAACCTAGGTAAGTATACATCAAGGTTCCAACTCTTGAACCCTTTTCTAAATGATCGCTCAATTTTAAATTATTCTCATAAACCACTTTTCCAAAACCTCCCACTCTTTTGATTTCAAAAAACCAACTCCATAAACTCTTCAAATGTTGTTACGCTCCATCTTCAAGACATTTTCAAAAATATTTTCAAAAGGTCACAAACCTAAGGCGTCCCTAGCCCTCTCATAGTTAGGGATTCCAAGAAAAAGTGATATATCAAGAATAACCTCCAAAGTTGTTCATATTAGGATTCCAAACCTTTAGCCATTTCCAAAAACCATTTTCAAAAACTAATTCATCAAAACATTCTAAAGTCATGCCTCCAAGGTTTTCAAAACAAGACTTCAAAAACACTTTCAAGTTCTCTTGAGACGTGCCAAAGCATTTTTCCAAAACTCCCTCGAGTTGATCCAAAAACATTTTCAAAACACTCCACAATCCAATTTCAAGTCAAAACTTCCAAGACCACAAAGAGTCTTCAACTTCCAAGACTACAAAGTGTTTTCAACTTCCAAAGACTTCCAAATGTCTTAAACTTTTTCAAAAACCTCAAAGTGTCTTAAATTTTTCTCAAAGAACCCAAAATGTCCTCAATCCTTCCAAAGGCCCTAATGCACCTATTTTTCATTGGGCTCTTGCCCGAACTATGAATGACCTGATTCTCACCAAATGAGATACGTAGGCAACCTAAAATGGTGCGGTCATAACTTTTATTTCAACTCCAATCCCTTGTTTAAAATTCCAATCAATTCAAAGTTCTCATTTCAAATTCTTTCAAAACCCCCATATTTTTAAACTTCTTCCAAAAACTTGTATCATGCATCATCCATTAGAAAAGTGATGACTAAACCCCATTTTTAAAGTTCTAAAGTGGATATTAAGTGGACAATGGTAAAAGGTTATTCTAGTGAGTGAACGAATGGTGATTAGACATGTAGGTACCGAAAGGGCAGGGTAAGGTGATGATCTTAGGATATCTTCCCTATACGTAACCAACCCCCGAATCATAGATTTCTGTTTTCGAAAGACCAAAATGGAGTTATTTTCAAAAAGGGCTTAAATCTTTCCAAAGGTTTCCAAACAACCCACTTTATTAAAAACCCTCTCTTTGGGGGAGTTTTCAAAATCTTTTTCAATAACCCTAGGTTTAATCTTTGGATTAGCACTTAGTTTTAGTTGACTTAACTAACCTTAATCAAGTTAGGTGGCGACTCCTATTTTCTAAAAAAGCCCTTAGTCAAACTAATTTTCAATTCAAACCTAGTCGCACTTGTCTTCCTAGGATGACGAGTTATAGCGACAGAGTTTCGTGCTTTTGGTCTCTGAGCCAAAAGGACCTTTGACACCCAAAAACTGGGGCGCGACAGGGCTAAATGAGTGTAATCCCCTCACTAATGTGAACTAAAGATAACATCCCACAAAACATCAAAATCAAAGAGTGAAATGCTCATCATACTATGAACATAATCCATGCAACACTGTAACCATTCAAAAATCAAAGATTGAATATCATGAATATGCTATTGTCCCATATCTAAGGCATCAATACATCCACCATAGATAACTAGAGATCAACATGAACCAAATATAGATGAATGTGCTAAAAGCATGAAAGAATCGATACCGAGACCTTGAGATACTTCAACCTCTTACCAAGATTCCAAGTAATTGAAAGATCATCATTCAATAGAATACCTGAAAAGAATCAATATACCACAAAGAGATCAAAGTGTAATAAAAGATATATATGCAATCTAAACTCTACCTCTAACTAAAGGAAATCATGAAATTTTTTTTTTTTTATATAGAATAGGGAGCAACACAAATAAACAAAAACCAAAGTGCAAAATCAAAGAAACAAAAACACAAATAGAAGCAAAACCTCTACTCTCCCCCCAACCAGAAGAATGTATTGTCCTCAATGCATGAAGACAAGACATTGGAATGATATGAAAAGATGAAGGAAGAGGAGTTAGGGTGCTGAATGCACCCCACCCCTCCCCCCCCCCCCCCCCCCCCCCCCTTCCAACTAGGCTGAAAAATAAATTAAGAAAACAAAGAAATAAAAATAACTACTTTTACTCCTACATGACTTGAAGGGAAGATCACCCAATACCAAAAAGTGAAAATTTGTCAACATCCCACACATCGACGCGTGCAACTTGTAAAAAGTTCAAACACATATAAAAATAGATAATGGTAACCCCTTTGATGAACTCAATAATAGAACATGTAAGCACATAAGGGTAAAAAGTGTCATGATATATAGAAAATGCAAAATGATTATGCACAAAAATGCCAATGAAGCTCATGCTATGAGGCAATTGACATCCCCTTCTTTTTGTTGGTTGGCAATGGGAAGGATGATTGGCTCTAATGTTGGGGCATGGAGATCCAACGGCTCCGGAGGTAT
The DNA here is from genome assembly GCA_033060915.1 of Euryodendron excelsum. Taxonomy (NCBI): domain Eukaryota; kingdom Viridiplantae; phylum Streptophyta; class Magnoliopsida; order Ericales; family Pentaphylacaceae; genus Euryodendron; species Euryodendron excelsum. The sequence continues at coordinate 9,434,409 of CM065395.1, forward strand.
ACGACTAGGTGCTAGAAGTAGAAATGTATGGATCTCATGACCTATAGATATGATAGGAATGACCTCTAGACCAACATCATCCTCTTTAACATACACATCCCTAACATTTGAGAAACCAAAATCCTCACTTTTCTCTTCTTGTTTGGAGTCCTCAATCTCAAACTCCTCTCTCTTTAGTTGTTTGCCTAGGTGAAAGGTAGTTGGTTCGAAAAGCAGGGGTTCAAGACCTTATTAAAGGCAATTGTTCTCTCTAGAGGGTCCTCAATATACGCTTTATCATTTTTGACCTTCTTAGACTCCTCTCCTCTCTCACTAGTTCCTTTACACCCTCGTCCTCACTCTTGTCTTGCTTGGAAGCCTTAATCATAGGCTTCTCCCTCTTGAGTTTCGCATCACTAGTGAGATGTTTGTCGCGCCCAGATTTTTTGCACTCGAGGAATACACACACAAGCACAAAAAACACTGTACTCTCTCGTTAGAACTCACTCTCCTAGAAGAATAAGTGCGACTATGTTTGAATTGAAAATTGATTTGAATAAAGGGCTTTTGAAAAATATTTGGAATCGCCACCTAACTTGATTAAGGTGAGTTAGGTCACCTAAAAACTAAGTATAATCCGAAGACTACACTTAGGGTTTTTGAAAACGATTTTGAAAATACTTCCTCAAGAGAGGGTTTTTAGGAAAAACATGTTGTTTGGCAACCTTTGAAAAATAACTAAGCCCTTTTTGAAAATAAACTCCATTTTAGTCTTTGAAAACAGTGTTTCTAGGTTCGGAGGTTGGTTACGTTAGGGAAGATGCACTAAGCCATCATCCTACCCTGCCCTTGTGGTACCTACATGTCTATCTACCCTAAATTCACCTATGAGAGTCTTCAACTAACAAATGTTCAATTCTATCCACTTTAGAAAAAGAATGTTTAAAAAGAATGATGCATGATATGCAAGTGTAAGAAAAGAGAGTTGGAAAATAGATTTGGAAATAGATTTGAAAAGAAATTGATTTGTTTTTAGAAAGAGATTTGAAAAGATTGAAATTGGAAAGTTTTGGAAATTGGAAATAGAAACTTGGAATTAGAAAAATAGATTAAGGAATTGGAGATTTGAAAAAGGTTGTAAGCGCACCCATGAGGGTTGTCTACGTATCCTTTTTGAGAAATCAGGTTAGTCGTAGTTCGGACAAGAGTTTGATAGAAAATAGATTTGAAAAAGGATTTGATTTAAACTTAGAATAGAAGATTGGAAATTAGAATTGAGAAGATTTGACTTGTTTTGAAAAGATTGAGGTTTAAAAAACCTAGACTTAGGAAAGATAGGATTTAGAAAAAACTTGAGAGTGAAGAAAAGATTTGACTCGAGTGTTGGATTTGGAAGATCGAAGAAAGATTGGATTTAGGAAAGGTTCAAATTAGGAAAGGTCTGATTTAGGAAAGTTTCAAAATAGGAAAGTGTCATTTTTGAAAAGCTTCGCTTTAGGAAAGTTTTCGAATTAGGAAAGTTTCGATTTAGGAAAGTGTTGGATTAAGAATGTTTTGAAATAGGAAACATTTCATTTTAAGAAAGTTTCAAAATTAGAAAGTTTTAAATTTGGAATGTTTTGAAATAGAGAAGTTTTGAAAGTTGAAAAGTTTAGAATTTAGAAAGTTTTAGATTTGGAAAGAATTGAAGTTTAGGGAAGTTTAGAATTTTAGAAAGACTCAAAGTTTGAGTTTTGAAAATTCTTGAAATTAGGAAAGATTGAGTTTAAGAAGGGTTTGAAAACTAGGATTTGGAAAGTTAAGATTTGGGAAGGGATGGAATTAAGAAAGGTTTAAAGCTTAACGTTTAAGGAGAGATTTGAAAGTTTTAGAAAACTTATGGTTTAGGAGGGTAGGAAATTAGGAAAGAGTTGAATTAGAAAAGATTTAGATTAGGAATGATTGAGATTCCTATTTCCTAAAACAAGGGATTGGATTTTGTTTATAAAAAGAGATGGTGTGATTTTATTTCTAAAAATAGAGGATAGGATCTAGTTTCCTAAATGGGAAGATTGGATTTGGTTTCTGATTGTGCTTTAAAAATGCAATTATAAGGCCTTAATTAGTGTTTTGTTAGTGTTAGTTTATGATTTTATATGTTTTTTTAGTTATATTTTAGTACTAACTGAGTTTATTATGTTTTTTTTATACGTTTTGAGCATAAATGGGAGGATTTCGGATACATTTTGGACTAGGTTTTAAGAGGATGCTGAAGTTGTGGTACAAGCTGCTAAAGCACGCAGAGCTGAAACTTTGGAAGGTCATATTTCTCAAACCAAGAAGGCTATCGGGGCCCATAATATGTCGATTCCATACAACGTTTCTAGATATACAACTTTCATGAAGGCATACTGGCCATCCGGATGGCCCGAAAAAGACCCGTCCGGATGGGCAGTGGCCGTGTTGGTGAAACTGTGAAAATTTTTTGAAGCGTTGAGACCCGTCTGGACACCCTTGGGACCCCGTCCGGATGCCCCATCCCCAGACCCGTCGAGACGCCCTCCAGAGGCGTCGGGACACCCCACCGGGGGCCAGAAACCTGTTAGGGTTAAAATTAAGGTCTTTTTAAGCCCATAGGAGTTCTTTTTAAGTGAGTTAGAAAAATTTATGGAGAGTTAGCAAATCTTAGAATTATAGTGTTAGGAGTAGGAGTAGTTTTAAAGATCTTTATACCTTTCAAGAACCCTAATTTTTGTATTCATTCAATGTTTCTTCATATTCAAGATTTGATGTTCTTCCAATTGTTGCAAGCCTTCAATATAACTTTCATGCGCTTTCTTATGGCTTTAAGTTGCTAAATCTTTTCTTGGCATGGATTGAAAAGGCAAGTAGGTTACAAGTAGATCTTCAATATAGTTCTTTATTTTTCAAGATTTTAAGATCTTGAACCAAGATTTATTTTCTTGCCTATGAATATCTTCGAAAACAATATTCTTGATCATATCTAGCATGTATGTATAGACTGATATGCAAGCAAGGATACGTATACCTAGAATTTTTTATAAGGGTATTGATTATAATTGTTTACATATTCCTATTAGGAGTATTTTAGAAATCTATTGTTCTTGATTAAGCTTCAAACATACTTTGTAGACAAGTTTATAAACTGGGACTGGTATGAATAGAACCTTGGTATGAACACTAGTACATAACTGAATATCAACTCCAAAAATGTAATCAAATCTTGAGATTCTTTACTCACAGCTATCTTAGGGACCTACTTGTAGGCCTATTAACTAGATCAGTCCTACCAAGACCTTTTGCTTATGGTTATTTAATCAGGCTTTCTTAGTATAAATTTATTTTTATTGCCTAGAATAATTTCTCAAACCAAATCTCAAATCAAAATTTTCTTTTACATTCTAGAGTTGTTTTTGTTGAGAGTCCTACTTTCCCAAAGTGAGTTTTATTATATTCCATTTATATTCCTTGTGGTTCGACCTCGGACTTACCGAGATATTATTACTGCATCGCAACCGTACACTGGCGAATATAAATTGCACTAATCAAGAGTGATCAGTTTCCTAAAGGGAAGATTGGATTTGACATAAATTTGGAAAGATGGAGTTTTTAGAAATCCTAGTTTTGGGAAGACTATGGTTTTGACGTAGAAAAGAGGTTTTGAAATATATATAATTTTGATGTAGAAAACAAGAGATTTTGGAAACCTAGATTTTAAGGCCAAAATAAGGGATTGGAAATCATGTTTTTGGGAAGGAAAATTGGGGTTTCCTAATCGTTGGCTCTAGGGCTTGACTTGGGCTCTAAGAAGAGAGATTTTGGAAAGTGATTTTTTTGGAAAGTAACACTTTGAGGGAGTTTTTGGAAAGGGAGTTTTTGGAAGGAAATCCTAGAGAAGAGTTTTTTAGAAAGTGAATTTGAGAGGAGTTTTAGAAAGAAGAATTTGGAAGAAGCTTTTAGGAAACAGTTTTTAGGAAAGAGATTTAGGGAGAGACTTTTCTAAGAAGGAAACCTAAGGAGTGTTTTTAGGAAAGGAATTTTGAAAAGAGTGTTTTGGAAAGGAGTTGAAAAGGAAGTTTTTGAAAACAGTTTTTGGAGGGAGCTTTTGAAAACAATTTTGGAAAGAAGATTGGAGAGAGTTTTTAGAAAGTATGTTGAAAGAGAGATTTTTAGAAGGAAAGATTTAAAAAGAGAGTTTTTAGAAAGTATACAAAATATCTTACTTTCCGAAAGCGATTCTAACCATAAGAAGGTTAGAACCACTTGAAGATAGTGGTTTTGAAAACAACAATGTTTTAAAAATATGGACCATATTGGTCACTTTAAATGTAACACTTTCCTAAACTAACTCTAACCATGAAAAGGCTAGAATCACCTTAGGATTGTGATTTTGAAAATAAGTTTTGAAAAAGAAGATTTTGATGCAAGTTTGACAACAATGTTAATGCAAGTTTTGAAAACGAGTTTGAAAACGAATTTTGAAAGAATGAAAGATCATGATATGCACAATGTAAATTAGGTTGTGAACATACAAGGTTAAGGCTTCACCACATAATCAAGGGGGCCGAACCCACGTGGTCTCCAGTTAGACTAAAAGAAAGCCCCCAACATGGTGACTCCCCAATAGCCTAATCCTACACATGGACCAGGAAGTCCCTTGTTTCAAGCATGCAAAAACCCGAGGGCGCCCGGGGGGGGGGGGGGGGGGGGGGGGGGGGAAGATGAGGGATTAAAATAAAAGAAAATCCAAGTGGGTTAGGAGAGAAAAGAGAGGGGAGAAGATGCGTAAACATAAATAAGAAGCCTACCTTGTGTCTTCTTTATTTTGCTTAGCTTTGTGTGCTTTGCTTTGCTTGTCTTGCTTCGGTCTTCACTTCAGTCTTCAAGAGTTTGTCTTCAATTTTCAAAGCTTCAGATTGTAGCTCTTCAAATCTTCAAAGGAGGCTTTGGAGGCCAGTGTATGAGTGTATAGAAGTGTATATGAGTGTATAGGAGGCTAGGGTTTGTAAAACCTAAGGAGACTAGGGTTTAGAGAGGTTACGAGCTCTGTATATCAAAAAATAGGGTTTTTAGACTGAGTTTGCGGACCTCTTTCATGCTAGAGGAGGCTCTGTATTTATAGACAAAGGAATGACTTGGCGCCTGACCAAAAATGCTTCCAGCCAGTTAGGAAAGTTTTAAGGTCGGCAAGCAACGTATCTTGAGAAGATTTGGGCGCCTGTATTAGTGACTAACATGCAATTTTTAGCCTGGCTTCACTAAGAGTGATTCTAAAAAACCCGGGAAGGACTTAAGGGACCGGGAATGGCCCGAAAGGCCAAAAAAGGGCAGGAACCCTTAGAATAGGGTCTCGAGGGGTATTTAAGTTAAAAAGGATGACAAAAATTATTAGAAGGGTTGACCAGGCCATTAGGGGCAAAACAGTCAACTGGACCGAAAAGCTATCGGGACTAACTTGGAATGTCCTGAAAGAAGACTCGAGATTTAGAAATACTATTTAGAATGTTCCCAAAGGCTACTGTCTTGATACCTAAAGCCGGTGTGGTCGGAAAAGGCAACTGGCCCACCAAGGGTAAAACGGTCATTTTGCACCGGGTTTACCGGAACTGACTCGGAATGATTCGAAAAGATAAAGGAAGGTCAAGGATACTATAAAAAGCATTCTCGGGAGGTTACTGATTTGATACCCAGAGCCGGTGTGGTCCCTGGGGTGTTTGGATGCCTAGGGGCAAAATGGTCATCTTGACTGAAAAATCTCGGAATTAGCCCGAAACTTACTAGAAGGCACCTAATCATGCTGGATTGCTTTTAAGATAATCTTAGAAGGGTGGACTTATCGTTTTGAGGACTTAGGTGTGTTCTCGAGAAATGTACCGGAAAATGGCCCTAGGGGCAGTTTGGTCATTTTTCACCAAAGTGGACTAGCAGGCACTGGTGTTGACTTGGGTTTTGAGTGTTTCTGCCACTCTGACGGTGGTCTCGTGACACAGGGGTTTGTTGGTAATTCCCTATATCGACCTGTTTATGAGTATTTCCGCTACTCTAACGGTTGCGATGTTTATGAGTACTTCCGCTACTCTGATAGTTTGCGATCAGTCTCGAGACTGCCTGATCTCGGAAAGCTATTAAAGGGAGTTAGCGCCTAAGAAGTCAACTTTCTCAAAAGGCGTGCTGAAAATGGACATTTCTGCATTGGTAGGCTAGCAGGCGCCAAAGGTGAATCGTTCTACCATCTGGGGGACTTGGGGTCTCATTCCGGTCGACAGGTTTAAAGGGGACTTACCGTCTTCGAAAAGACGTGCCTATTGGAATTAGAAAGGGGTCTTATCGTCTTCGGAAAGACGTGCCTGATCTGGAATTAGAAAGGGGACTTACCGTCTTTGAAAAGACGCGCCTATTGGAATTGGAAAGGGTACTTACCGCCTTCGAAAAGTCGCGCCTATTGGAATTAGAAAGGGGGCTTACCGTTTTCGAAAAGACGCGCTTATGGGAATATGGAAAGGGGACTTACCGTCTTTGGAAAGACGTACCTGATTTGGAATTAGACCGAACAATGCCCCCAAGGGCATTTTGATCATTTTGCCTCTATTTGGGCCTGGTGGGCCCACGAAGTGATGGATAGACGAGATTAGACTTGGAAAGTTGATTTGACGCAGAATATGTCCACATTGACTTGAATACAAGTCTTGACGGACTGTAGATTGCCGAACGGTCAAAAATGGGGTGCTTACAATGTTCAACAACTTCTTCACTCACCGTAAGAACTTCTTCCCTAGACTCACACTCTTGGGGAAAGGAGATGTGTTTGATAATGTCATCATTCTTAAGGGTAAAGATGGGATGAATTTTTTTCATCCTTAGAGACATTTTCAATAATATCCTCACTTACCTTAAGAACGCCTTCCTTAGACTCAAAGGCTTGAGGAAAGGAGGTTTGATTAATTGTGATGCTCTCATTCCCAAGGTTAGTGATAGGGTGGATGTGCTCAATTGGATGGACTTGCTCTTGGTAAAGAGTTAGATTAGACTCACTTTCAAGCATTTGTTCATAAGAATTAGATTGAAATTGAGTGAAAATCTCTTCCCTCTCTTGAACACCTAAGGTTTGCATTAATAGGGCCAATTGGCCCTTAATATCATCAAGAAGTTAACCTTTGTGTTCAAGGCCTTTGTCTATCCTAGAGTTTACACCATTTTACATTTGCATGAATGGTTGTAAGGTGTCCACTAGTGTATCCTTGAGAATGAACTTTATTGTACCATTATGGGGAAAGGTGGGATGAACTTGTTCTTGGTGGGGGTAAGAATTAGGATGGGCTTCACTAAAGTTCTCATGATAAGGATAAATTGCTGGTGAAGCTTGGGAATGGTTAAAGGGTTCTTGGTAGTGATAAAGTGAAGATGATGCATGGTAATAGTCAAAGGGCTCTTGGTAGGATTGAGGTGAGTCAAGATAATGATATGAATGTATGCTCTCATGTCTCCTACCAAGGTTGGATTGATTACACCACCCGAGATTGGGAGGTGGGCTAGGAGGCTCCCTTTGGCCATTGGCTCGAAGACACTCTCTAAGAGACATGTTGGATGGTTCTTGATTTCTCATTGCATTAGCTTGAATATGGTCTCCTAGAGACCAACATGGAGGGGCGTCTACACTACCATTCTCAATCCATTGAGAAGAGTAATTCATTGTGTCTCAATGGAGGGTTTGATTACTCAAATCAAGGAATTACTCCGCGGATCCTTGATTCAAAAGATTTAGACCATAAGAATGAGAATTCATACTCAATTAGATGTAAATTAGTGTTTAATTGTTAAGAATCATAGAAGCAAATCATCAATTGTGCAATATCTATACCAATTAAGGAATTATGCATAGAGATTACCAAATATGATTATGAATCTATGTTTTCTATGGATTTACAACATAATTGAGATGAATATGAAGAAATCATGAGATAATTCATTGAAGTGTATATACCTCCATTGAAGACCTTAAAGATCTTTAGTAGATCTTCACAATTGCATCTAAAGATAAGTTTAGCTACTCGATTCCATGAAGTAGAATGTGAAGAATTGCAAATTTCTTATTAATTGAAGGAGAGATTGGTGTTCGTTTCCAAAGAAAGTATAGAAAAATAAAGGAAAATACAATATAAACCCACTTTCTCTCTCTACAACTCCTACTAACAGAAAATCTAATCTAAAATGAAGATAGATACAAAAAATCCTGTCAATTCCCGGAGATATAGTAGTAAAAATTAAACAGGGGGCAGCAAGACCGTACATACGGTCCAAAATACCGAACGCACGGACTTCGTAAGGTCCCGTACACGCTGAATACAGCCTTCTGAAGTTTGAAATTTTTTCAAACCATATGTACGGTGAACAGTACCGTACGTACAGTTGGCTTTCACTATACATATGGTAAGCCACCGTACGTACGGTAAGCTTATTTGAATAGATCTTCGAAAGTAATTTAAAATCGATATATTATGGGTCCCGGTAGCCTTTCTGGTTTGAGAGATATGACCCTCAAAGTTTAAGTTTTGCGTGCTTCAGCTGGTTCTACCACAACTTTAACAGCTTGTATATTGACAGCATCCTTTTGAAAAACACACTCTTCCTTTATCCAAAATGAGCCCGAAACCCTCCACATTAAGCTCAAAACCTATAAAAAGTACAATAACTTTAGTTGAAACTAAAATCTAATTAAAGAAACATATAAACTCCTAAATTAAGGCTAACAATTGGAAAATTAAGGTGTTATAATTGAACTTTTAGAGTGCAATCACCAGTCGCTTTTTCCAACCACACTCGCTCTGGGCATCAATTCGGCACTCCCTTGGAACACTTTGGATAGTGTTTCCAACCTTCAAGTCCGCTCATAGATTTTTCCAAGTCCATTCCGGTGGTTTTCCGGTCTAGTTGACCGTTTTGCCCCTAATAGCCTGGTCGACAATTCTGACCTTGTTTTTCAAGTCCGTTACCGCTGGGACACTATTTCAAGGGTTTCTACCCATTTTTGGCCTTCTGGACCATTCTCGGCCTTCCGGAACATTCCTAGAGCTTCCGGAGTGACTCCTAGTGGAGTCAGGCTAAAAAATGCATGGTAGTCACTAGAACAGGTGCCCAAATCTTCTGTCTTATGTATCAAGGGTCGAAGATATGTTTCTTGCCACCTTAAAAGGTTTCCTAAGTGGCTGGCGCCACTCCTAGTGCGCAAGTGGATTTTTAAGCCTTGCGCCACTGCAACAGGTGCCAAGTCACTCTTTGGTCTATAAATACAAAGCCTACGTAAGAAAGGTCGGCAATCTAACTCCATAAACTCTCTCTCTAGATATATAGCCTCGAACTCTCTCCAAACCCTAGTTTCTTAGGCTTCTTCAAATCCTAGCCCCCATACACTTTAACCCTAGCATACATACACTCAATACATGCCTATACGAGCCTCTAAGCCGACCATTAAAGACTCAAGGTGCTGCAATCTCGAAACTCTCAAAGATCAAAGCGAAGTAAAGAAAGTAAAGCAAGCAAATCAAAGAAGACACAAGGTTGGTTTTGTATTTGCGTTTATGCAATTCCCCCCTCTCTCTTCTCTCTCTTAACCCACTTGGGTTTTCCTCTATTTTAATCCGCTATCTTCTTCCTCCCTTTCTTGCATGCTTGAAAGAAGGGAATCCCCGATTCATGTGTAGGGAGAATGGTTGAAAGTCACCGTGTCGGGGGCTTTCTTCTAATTCAACCTTAGACCACGTGAGTTCTCAGCCCCCTTGATTATGTGGTGAAGCCTAAACCTTGTATGTTCACGACCCTACTTGCATTGTGCATATCGTACTCATACATCTCTTCAAAAACGCTTTCTAAACATGTTTTCAAAATTTGAAACAAAATTTTTTTTCAAAACTTACATTAAATCTTTTTTTTCCAAACTTGTTTTCAAAATCACAATCCTAAGATGATTCTAGCCATTCCATGGTTAAGGTTGTTTTAGGAAAGTGTTACATAACTTTTGGGTGTAAACCCTAAAATTGATTTTGTTAAAATCACAATCCTAAGGTGATTCTAGCCATTCTATGGTTAGGGTTGCTTTAGGAAAGTGTTATATTAAAAGTGACTATAATGGTCCATATTTTCAAATCCTTGTTGTTTTCAAAACCGCAATCCTAGAATGGTTCTAATCTTCTTATTATTAAAGTTGTTTTAGAAAAGTGAGATATTTTTAGAGACTTGTAAACGTCCATATTCCATTCACTTTCCAAATTGCTTTTTCAAATCCCTTTCCAATCTACTTCCTAAAACACTTTAAAAAATCTCCTCCTAAAGCTTTCTTTCCAAAAGTTCAGCTTTCCAAAACTTCTTTTCAAACTCCTTTCCAAAAACTCACTTCAAAATTTTACTTTCTAAAAATTCTCTTCAAGTTTCTCTCCTAGAAACTCCTTTCAAAAGATTTACTTTTCAAAATCTATTTTTCTTGAATCACAAGTCAAGCCCTAAAGCCAATGATTAGGAAACTCTAATTTTCACTTTCCTTTTTGATATCAAATCACAGCTTTCCAAAACTCTATTTTTCTATATCAAACTCTTAGGTTTCCTAAACCTCTTTTTCACATCAAATTATATTTTCTAAATCCAAGTTTTTCAAATCTCATCATTTTCAATTCCATGTCAAATCTAGTCTTCCAACTTAGAAAACCAAATTCAATCCTCCGTTTTTGGAAATAAAATCAAATCATCTCTTTTTGAACATAGAAATCAAATCTTTCTTAATTCAATCATTCCCTAATTCTAGACTTTCCTAATGTCAAACTTTTTCAAATTTCAAACTTTTCAATCTTTCTAAATTTAAACCTTTCCTAATTTCTGAACTTTCTAAATCTTTCTTAGATTGAAATATTTAGAAAACCAAAACTTTCATAATTTCAAAGTTTTCTAAATTCAAAACCTTCCTAAAATGGAAATTGCTTAAAATGAAACTTTTCTAATTTGTCACTTGCCTAAAATGGAATTTTCCTAAGTTCAAACTTTTCAAATTCTAAAGCTGTCCAAAGTCCAACTTATCCTAAATCCTAACTTTCCAAATCCTTCCAAGTCAAGTATTTTCAAATCAAACCAAAATCTCTTTCAAATCTTCTTTAAATCCGACTTTCTTAAGTCGAACATTTTCTAAATCCAACTTTCTAAAATTGAACTTTTCAAATCTAATCAAATCATTTCCAAGTCAACTACATGTTCCAATCTTAGGTTATCTAAACCTTAGGAGGCCTAAATCTTAGTTCAGCCCTAACTCTAAAGTTGGGAAGCTTCTACTCTTTTCTAAAAACTATTTTCTAAACCAATATAGTTTTCCAATTTCAAACTTCAAAATGTTTCCAAAACTCAACTTTATGTTTTCAAATTTAATCCAAGTTCCCTTTCAAGGGTCAAATCCTCTTTCAAGTTCAATTCTAGACTTAAGTTTAATCTCAATTTCAAATTTTCTATTTTAAAGTTCAAATCAAACTCATTTTCAAATCAAACTCATTTTCAAATCAAACTCCTTTTCAAATCAAATCCCTTTTCTAAATCAAACTCTTTTCGAATAAACTCTTTTCAAATAAAACTTTTCAAACTCTCAAAATGTCTATTTTCAATTGGACTCTTGTCCGAACTACGACTGACTTAATTCCCAAAAAGGGATACGTAGGCAAACTTCACTGGTGCAGTCACAACCTTTTTCAAACTTCCACTCCCATGATCTATTTCAAGTTACAAATTTCAAAATCTATTTTCAAATCTCTATTTGCAATTTCTAAAACCTACTTTTCGATTTCAAATTAAATCTATCTTTTCAAAATCAAATTAAGTCTTTTCAAATCCATTTTCAAAATCAAAGTCTTTTCTTGCACTTGTATATCATGCATTATATTAAACTTTTTTCAAAGTTCTTTTCTAAAGTGGATAGTTTTGGATAATTGTTAGTCAAAGATTCCTAATGAGTGAATCTAGGGTAAATAGACATGTAGGTATTGCAAGGGCGGGGTAGGGTGATGGCTTAGTGCGTCTTCCCTATACGTAACCAACCTCCGAACCTAGATCACTGTTTTCAAATACCAAAATGGAGTTGTTTTCAAAAAAGGGCTTAAATATTTTTAAAGGTTGCCAAACAACCTATTTTCTTAAAAACCCTTTTTTGAGGAAGTATTCAAAACCTTTTAAAAAACTCAAAGTTTAATGTTCGGATCGTATTTAATTTTAGGTGACCTAACTCACCTTGATTAAGTTAGATGGCGACTCCAAATATTTTCTGAAAGTCTTTATTCAAAATCAATTTTTAATTCAAACCTAGTCGCACTCATTCTTTTAGGAGGATGAGTTCTAATGAGAGAGCACTGTATTTTGTTCAATTGTCTTTTTCGAGTGCGAAAAATCGAGGCGTGACACTAAAGTTTACTTGAACAATAAAAGTATTTGGTTGCAAAAAAAATAAAAATAAAGGAAAGTGCAAAAAAATAAGAAAAAATACAAGAAAATGAAGAAAAATTATAAACTGTAACGCTACACTACTCCTACAAAGTTAAATCTAAGAAAAATATGAAGAAAAATGGGGGAAAACATCCCTAGAATGAGTTGCCCGTGACTAGCCCCCAAATGCGGATGTCTTACAAATGGAATTAGTTACCCTGCAAGAGTACGGGGGTCGCGATTAAGTATAAACCGGTAATCCGGTATTGTTCTCTCCCAAGGGACTTAGCCCAATATAGGTTTTGGACACTCAACTCGCACTAAACTAACTAGAATTGAATAAAAATTATGTGAATCAAATCTAAACTAACATAGAAAATAAAGGAGACCGAAAATCTTTTGGGTTTTGATGGTTGTTTTAAATTCCTAAACTATTGTAATGAAATTAAAAGTAATTACAACTTGACAATTAAGGAAAAGCTTGGATATGATTGATTCAATCTACCAATTTACAACAAGAGTTTCAATAGAAGATTTTTATAACTTAAATCAAGAATCACTCTGTGGATTCTTGATTTGAAATATTTTGACCATAAAACTTTGAGTTCATATTTAGTTGAGTGTAGGGATGAAACCAATGAGTAGAGCCATAGAAGCAAACCTTAGAAATGTGTAATATCTATACCAATTAGTGAGTTGTGCATAAATATTACCAAGAGGGGTTATGAATCTAAGTTTTCAAACAAATCCCATACTCAATCAAATAGAACTATAGAAATCTAAAAATAAAGCTTTGAAGTTCATATATCCCTATTGAAATCCTTAGAGATCCTTGGTGAATCTTTATAATCACATCTAAGATAAATCTACCTACTTGAATCCATCAGAAAAGCATATAAAAATGTAAAAAGAAAGCATAAACAATTAAATCTAAATTTTACTTGAATAATAAAACTATTTTGTTACAAGGAAAGTGAGAAAAAGTGCAAGAACGTGAAAGAAAATACAATACAATGAAAGGAAATTACAAGTTCTACTCTTATATTACCATTACAAAACTAAATCTAAGCTAAAAATGGAAGAAAATGGAAAAAAATCAACCTTGGAGGAGCTCTCCCGCAGCCCCCTTGGCTGCTACAAATCCTAAAAACTAACTATATCTTTCTTTCTCCAGCACAACAACTTTTATACTTGGGATTCTGTATCGATCGATCGATCGGTCCATAAGGCGATCAATCGGCCGATCAAACGGTCTATGGGTGATCAAATGGCCGATCGATCGCAAAATGGCCCTCCCTGAAGTTTCCCTCATTTTCGTTGCAGAAGCCACCAATTAAATGCCCGAGCGACCGATAAAATCCCCTCTTTGAAGTTTGGAGCTCGTTGCCTCAGAAGGTCGAACTAAGTCAAAATCGACGCCATTGATCGAACGGTCCTCCTTGCGATCGATTGGCCGATTAAACGACCGATCGATCGGTCTGCCTATTTTTACCCATTTTTCGTCGTTTTAATTTTTTATTCCTACAAAACACATTAAAAAAACAATTAAACAAATATTAAACTAACAACAATATAAGTCTAACAAAGTATAAATTAAGGGCTTATGATTACACTTTTAGGGTGTAATCACAACCCCTAACTTATATTTTACTAGTCCTTAGCAAACACTATCAAAAAAAACATAAAGGATAATTTTCACTTTTGTAGGAGTCACGGATGCATTTAGCTTATGCACTAAACCTTTAAACCCGTAGGTTACCCTTAGTGGACGAGTGGTGTTTCGTGAAGGTTTACAGTGATGATACCCATAAACATCCTTTTGTGAATTGCAAATGAAGATGAGAATAATGAACAGATGCATAATCCTACTCAAGTTAACATTGATATCACTCCAAACTCCAACACTTTGCATTAATATGCAACAAGTCATGCAAGAGAGAGGTTCATTTGTGTGGGTAAAGAATCATACTAAACAACACAAATGAACTCACTTATGCAAATCCACCCATTTAACGCTTTGATTCAATCCTCACTGGATATACACTCGCAATTAAAGACCCACATGATTCTCACAATGGTACGGTCAATAATGGAATAAATGTAAAGAGACAAATCAAGTGAATATACTAATTACAAAAACTAAAAAAATAGAAGTGTATAGACATTAGCATAGCTCCATAAAAGAATGTTCATAGTTAAGCATTGATTCAAAGAAATTGACAAGATATAGCTTATACTCTATTAAAAACTTCAATCAAGTACAACTTGGATCAACTATACCATGTAAAGGTGAAGAGGGCAATGTAGAAAAGGTGAAAGGAAGGGTAAAGAGAGGAAACAAATGGTAATATCATATGTGATCAAGACGTGAAATGATGAATGTAAAACAACTACAACTCTCCCTTTTCAATATTTAATACACTTTTCTCCACTTCTCACTCTTCTCTTAAAATATTTTCAACTTTTGAACTCCTCTTTCATTCTTTTCTTTTTCTTATTCTCCTTTTTTTTTTCTTACTTCTTCTTTTGTTTTTTTTTTCTTTTCATACTTCTCCTTTTGTTTCCATCCTTTTATCATCCTTCTTAGATTCAACAATTACTTTTCATATTACAATATGCTCTTTTACATTAAATTCCCCAAATCAATCTCTTCTCTCTCTTTTTTTTTCTTTACCGATGCAAAAACACTTTTTTTTCATTTAGGCGTCCTTTTGCAATACAAGAGATGAAATCTCCTTTGCACTTTTAGGATAAGAATGAAAGATCAACAAGGGTCAAGGAAAATGCACGGTTTGGCAATGGGAAACTCATGGCTATCAAGAAGAATAGGTTATAGAATTATATCCAAAGTTGTAAAATCGAAGCATTTTATAGAGTACAAGTGTCAATAACAAGATCAAGACTCAACTCATAAACCAAATACAAGCATAATGAAACTATTGAATGAAATGAGGATGAAGAATATATCCTTGAGTAAATATAAATGCTCCAAAAGTGATAAATGCTCTAAAGCTCACAAGGTGATAATCTCCACTAATGTAAGGATGAAAGTACAAAGACTAGTAACAAATTGTGTTATAAAAACATGTTGTGCAAAATAATGTGATGCCATCTACAAATGCATGAATTAAACAATCCCCACAACATGTTAGGTATGAAGAGTGATTCAACATCATCTTGAGTAAAGATACATGCAAGAATTCCAATCTTCTAATATTAAAAGGCACTTTCACAAGTTAAATGATTTTTTTTCTCATAGGGTGCAAAACAAAGAAACAAAAACAAAGAAAATAGAGGCAAAGCCTCTACCCCACTCCCAACTTAAAATGATACATTGTCCTCCATACATGAGAACAAAGCATAAAATGCAAATACATGGTGGGAAAAAGAAAATAAGGTGCCTAAGGCACCCCCAACTTAGAATGAGAAATAAACTAATAAAACAAAGAAATAAAACAATTACTCCTACTCTTACCTATCGCGCCCAAATTTTTCGTGCTCAAGGAATACACGCACATGCAGAAAAAATACTGTACTCTCTCATTAGAACTCATCCTCATAGAATGACAAGTGCGACTAGGTTTGAATTGGAAATTGATTTGATTAAGGGGTTTTAGAAAAATTTTGGAGTCGCCAACTAACTTGATTAAGGTGAGTTAGGTCACTTAAAAACTAAGCACAATCCGAAAACTACACTTAGGGTTTTTGAAAAAAGTTTTTGAACACTTCCTCAAGAGAGGATTTTTAAGAAAATAGGTTTTTTTGGCAACTTTTGAAAAGATTTAAGCCCTTTTTTGAAAATAATTCCATTTGGTCTTTGAAAACAGTGATCTAGGTTCGGAGGTTGGTTACGTGTAGGGAAGACGCACTAAGCCATCACCCTACCCCACCCTTGCAGTACCTACATGTCTATTCATCCTAGGTTCACTCATTCGAGTCTTCGATTAAAAAATAACCAAAACTATCCACTTTAGAAAAAATTTTTGAAAAGATGTTTAACATGATGCATGATATGCAAGTGCAAAGATTTGATTTTGAAAATGGATTTGAAAAGAACTTGATTTGATTTTGAAATGGATTTGAAAAGATAGATTTGAAAGAAAGATTTGATTTTGAAAATTGATTTGAAAAAGAAGAATTGAAGTTTGAAATTGGAAACAAAGTTTTAGAAATTCAAATTGAAGATTTGAAAATAGATTTTTTGAATTGGAAGTTTGAAAATAGTTATGGAATTGGGAACTTGAAAAAGGTTGTGGAATTAGAGATTTGAAAAAAGTTATGACCGCACCCATGAGGGTTGCCTACGTATCCCTTTTTGGGAATCAGGTCAGTTATAGTTCGGATAGGAGTCCGATAGAAAATAGAAGGTTTGACTTGA
Source organism: Euryodendron excelsum (assembly GCA_033060915.1). Lineage (NCBI taxonomy): Eukaryota > Viridiplantae > Streptophyta > Magnoliopsida > Ericales > Pentaphylacaceae > Euryodendron > Euryodendron excelsum. The sequence continues at coordinate 9,451,210 of CM065395.1, forward strand.
CAAAGAGTTTGAGTTGGAGTTTGAATTGGAAGATTAGGAAATCAGGATTGAACTAAGACCTAGGATTGAATTTGACAGAGGATTTGACTCTTGAAAGAGAACTAGGACTAGATTTGGAAAGATAGAGTTTAGGAAGGACTTGGGATTAATAAATATTTGATTGGAAAGTTTAATTTAGAAAACATGGAGAGTTGGAGTCTAAGAAAGATTGAATTTAGAAAATCTCGTATTTAGGAAAGTTTTAAAATAGGAAAGTTTTGAATTAGGAAAGTGTCATTTTAGGAAAGATCTGAATTAGAAAGGTTTTGAATTTGGAAAGGTTTAACTTAAGAAAGAGTTGAATTTAGAAAGTTTTAGATTTAGAAAGATTTAAAATTTAGAAAGTTTAGAATTTTGGAAAGATTTCAATTTAAGTAAGGTTTGAATTTAGGAAAGATTCAAAGTTTAAGTTTTAGAAATACTTGAAATTAGGAAAGGTTTGAGTTTAAGAAAGATTTGAAAATTTATATTTGGAAAGTTGAAATTTGGAAAGGTATGGAATTACGAAATGTTGGAATTAAGAAAAATTTGGATTTCTATTTCCTAAAACAAAAGATTGAATTTTGTTTTTAAAAAGAAATGATTTGATTTTGTTTCCAAAAATGGAGGATAGGATCTAGTTTCCTAAATGGGGAGATTGGATTTGATTACCTAAAACAGAGGATTTGATTTGACATGGAATTGGAAAGACAAAGTTTTGAAAATCCTAGATTTGGAAAGCTATAGTTTGATGTAGAAAATAGGTTTTGCAAATTTATGATTTTGATGTAAAAAAGGAGATTTTGAAAACCTTAGTTTTGAGGCAAGATTAGAAATCATGTTTTAGGAGAAAAAATTAGAGTTTCCTAACCACGGCTCTAGGGCTTGACTTGAGCTTCAAGGAAATGAGATTTTGGAAAGTAGAACTTTTGAAAAGAAAGATTTTTGGAAGGAGATCTTAGATAGGAGTTTTTAGAAAGTAAACTTGAAAAGAGAGTTTTTGAAAAAAGATTTTTAGGAAGGAAACTTAAGGAGCGTTTTTAGAAAGTGAATTTTGAAGATAGCTTTTTGGAAAGGAGTTTGAAAAGAAGTTTTGGAAAATAAATTTTTGAAGGGAGTTTTTCAAAAGTAATTTTGGAAAAGAAATTGGAGAGAGGTTTTAGAAAGTATGTTGCAAAAGAGATTTTAAAGAGGATTTAAAAAAAAAGGTTTTGGAAAGTAAGTTTGAAAAGCAATTTGAAAAGGGATTTGAATGTGGACTTTTGTAAGCCTCTAAAAATGTCTCACTTTTATAAAACGATTCTAATCATAAGAAGATTAGAACCATTCTAGGATTGTGATTTTGAAAACAACAAGGACTAGAAAATATAGACCATGAAGCTCGCTTTAAATGTAACACTTTCCTAAAGCAACTCTAACTATGGAATGACTAGAATCACCTTAGGATTGTGATTTTGAAAATAAGTTTGAAAAAAGAAGATTTTAATACAAGTTTTAAAAACGGTTTTCAATGCAAGTTTTGAAAACAAGTTTTGGAGAGATGCATGACCATGATATGCATAATGCAAGTTGGGGTCATGAACATACAAGGTTAAAGGCTTCACCACTTAATCAAGGGGGCCGAACCCACGTGGTCTCCGGTTAGACTAAGAGAAAGCCTCGACACAGTGACTTTCAATAACCTAATCCTACACATGAACCAGGGAGTCCCTTGATTCAAGCATGCAAGAAAGGAGGGGTAGAAGGTGAAGAAAACCCAAGTGGGTTAGGAGAGAGAAGAGAGAGGGGGGAATTTGCATAAATGTAAACAGGAAGCCTACCTTGTGTCTTCTTTTATTTGCTTGCTCAGTTTGCTTTATTTACTTCGATCTTTGCTTTGCTTTACGTTGGTCTTTGAGAGGTTGCTTTGATCTTACTCCACTTCAAATCTTCAATAGAGACTTTGGAGGCTAGTATATGAGTGTATAGGGGTGTATCTATGCTAGGGTTAAAGTGTATGAAAGCTAGGGTTTGTATATGGAGGCTAGGGCTTAAAGAACCTAAAGGGAACTAGGGTTTGGAAAGACTTCGAGCTTTGTATATCGAAGAGGAGGGTTCTTCGACTAAGTTTGCAGACCCTTTTCACGTTGGAGGAGACTCTGTATTTATAGACAGAAGATTGACCTGGCGCCTGTTGTAGTGGCGCTAGGCCAAATTTTGGCTTGCAGTGGCGCCAGCCACTTAAGAAAGTTTTAAGGTTGGCAAGCAACTTATCTTCAGAAGATTTGGGCGCCTGTACTAGTGACTACAGTGCAATTTTTAGTTTGACTTCACTAAGAGTAACTCCGGAAGATTCGGGAATGATTTAAAGGGTTAGGAATGGCCCGAAGGGTTGAAAAGGGACAAGAACCCTTAGAATAATGTCTCGGGGGTAGTAGACTTGAAGAATACTGTCAAGATGCGTTGGAGGGGTTGACCGGGCTATTAGGGGCAAAACGGTCAATTGGACTGAAAAACTACCAGGATAGACTCGAAATATCCTGAAAGAAGACTCGAGGTTTGGAAACATTACCTAGAATGTTCTAGGAGGTTACCGGTTTGATACCCAGAGCTAGTGTGGTTGGAAAAGGCGACCGACTCACCAGGGGCAAAACAATCATTTTGCATCGGACTTGCCGGAACTGACTCGGAATGATTCGGAAAGACGGTCAATCAGTTAGGAATACTATAAGAAGTATTATCGGGAGGTTACCGGTTTGATACCTAAAGCCGGTGTGGTTCCCTGGGCTTTCGGATGCCTAGGGGCAAAATAGTCATTTAGCTTCATGTGGGCCCTACGGGCCCGGAAAGCAACTGATGGACTAAATTGGACATTAAAAGTGGGGTTAAAGTCTGAATATGCATGTGATGTGTGGAAGTGAGCCCAGTCAGGTCAGAGATTGCCGAGCGGGCAAAAATAGAGTGCTTACAGCTGCCCCTCTTTCTCTGTCTTCACTTGTCGAAGACAGAAAATGATAAAGTAAGAATCCCATGTTGATCACGAGGTGATCGAAGGGACTAGAAGAATTGGAATCCAAAGAACAGTTATCTCAAGTAGATGGTTGATGCTTGGTATTTTGTTTGGCAAAATGATACTACTCTGGGGAAATTAATGCTCCTTGAACTGACACTTGTAAGTACCCCATTTTTTATCGCTCGGCGGTCTCTACTCCGTCCAGAATTGTGTTCAAGTCTTTGTGGGCATATTTTAATCCAAATTAACTTTCTAAGTCTAGTCACATCAATTCATCGCTTCGCAGGCCCCACCGAGCCCAAATAGAGGCAAAATAACCAAAATGCCCCTAGGGGTATCATTTGGTCCAATTTCCAACAGGCACGTCTTTCCAAAGACGGTAAGTCCCCTTTTTAATTCTAACAGGCACGTCTTTCTGAATACGGTAAGTCCCCTTTCCAACTCCAAATCAAGCGTGTCTTTCCGAAGACGGTATGTCCCCTTTCTAATTTCAATAGACGCGTCTTTCCAAAGACGGTAAGTCCCCTTTCTAATTCCAAATTAGGCGCGTCTTTTCGAAGACGATAAGTCCCTTTTCTAATTCCAAATCAGGCGTGTCTTTTCGAAGATGGTAAGTCCCCTTTCCAATTCCAATTCCAATCTCATTCTTGAGACAGTTGATTCCTCGAGACGGTTCGGCGCGTTTTTCAAAAAAAATCTCTTCGAAATAGTAAGTCCCTTTAAACCTATCGACCGAGACGAGACCCCAAGTCCCCTAAATGATAGAACGGTCCACCTTTGGTGCTTGCTAGCCCGCCAATGCAGAAAAGTCTGTTTAGGTACGCCTTTCGAAAAAGTTAATTCTCAGGTGCTAAGTCCCTTTAGCAGCTTTCCAAGATCAGGTAGTCTCAAGAATGATCGCGAACCGTCAGAGTAACGGAAATACTCGCAAACATCACGACCGTCAGAGTAGCTAAAATACTCGCAAATAGGTCGATATAGAGAATTGCCAACAAACTCTTGAATCATGTGACCGCCGTCAAAGTGGTGGAAACACTCAAAACCCAGGTCAACACCAGTGCCTGCTAGCCCACTTCGGTGAAAAATGACCAAACTGTTCCTAGGGCCATTTGTCGGCACGTTTCTGGAGAACATATTTGAACCCTTTGAATGGTAAGTCCAACCTTCCAAGATTGTCTTAAAGGCAATCCAACATGATTAGGTGCCTTTTAATTAGTTTCTAGCCAATTTCGAGACTTTCCGGTAAAGAAAACCATTTTGCCCCTAGGCATTCGAGTGTCCCGGGAACCACACCGGCTCTGGGTATCAAACCGGTAGCCTCCCGAGAATGCTTCCCATAGTATTCTCAACCTTTCTTTATCTTTTCGGATAATTCCGAGTCATTTCAGCAAACCTAGTGCAAAATGACCATTTTGCCCCTACAGGGCCGGTTGCCTTTTCTCACCACACCGGCTCTAGGTATCAAACCGGGACATTCTGGGACATTCTGGGTTCGTCCCTACAGCTTTCCGACTTGATTGACCGTTTTGCCCCTAACGGCCCGGTCAATCCTTCCAACGCATCCTATCCTCATTTTCCAAGTCAAATACCTCTGAGACACTGTTCTAAGTGTTCCTGCCCTTTTCCTAGCCTTCCGGGCCAATCCCGGTCCCTTAAATCATTCATGGACTTTCCGGAGTCACTCCTAGTGAAGTCAAGCTAAAAATTGCATGTTAGTCACTAGTACAGGCGCCCAAATCTTCCAAAGATACGTTGTTTGCTGACTTACAAGCTTTCCTAATTGGTTGGCACCACTAGTAGTGGCGCCAAGCCAAGAAATGGCCTGGCACCACTCCTAGTGGGGCCAAGAGGAATTTTGACCTGGCGCCATTACAACAGGTGCCAGGTCTATCCCATCTCTATAAATACAGAGCCTTCTCCAATGTGAAAGAGGTCCATAAACTCAGTCTAAAAACCCTGATATTCGATATACAGAGCTCGTACACTCCTAAAAACCCTAGCTTCCCTAGGTTCTCCAAACCCTAGCCACCATACACAAACTCTAACCTCCTATACACTTATACACTAGCCTCCAACCCTCCATTGAAGACTTGGATTGCTGCAACTATGAAGATTTGAAGACCAAAGACAAAGCTCTCGAAGACTAAAGTGAAGACCGAAGAAAAAACAAGAAAGCAAGGCGCGCAAAGCAAAGTGAAATAAACAAGATAAGGTAGGCTTTCTATTTAAATTTCCACACTTCCCCCCTCTCTCTTCTCTCTCCTAACCCACTTGGGTTTTCTCTATTTTAATCCTACATCTCTTTTCCCCCCTTTCTTTGCATGCTTGAAACAAGGGGACTCCTGGCTCATGTGTAGGATTAGACTATTGGAGGGTCACCGTGTCGAGGCCTTTCTTTTAGTTTAACCGAAGATCACGTGGGTTCGGCCCACTTGATTATGTGATGAAGCCTCAACCTTGTATGTTCACAACCCCAATTTGCATTGTACACATCATTATCTTGCATTCTTCCAAAAATCGTTTCCAAACTCGTTTTCAAAGCTTGTTTTCAAACTTGTTTTCAAAATTGTATCAAAATCTTCTTTTTCAAAACTTGTTTTCAAAATCACAATCCTAGGATGATTCTAGCCTTTCCATGGCTAGGGTTTTTTTAGAAAAGTGTTATATTTAAAGTGACCGATGTGGTCTATATTTTCAACTCCTTGTTGTTTTCAAAACCACTTTCTTAAGGTGGTTCTAATCTTCTTATGGTTAGAATCGCTTTAGGAAAGTGAGACATTTTTATACTTTCTAAAAAACTCTCCTTTCAAAAGTCTCTCTCTCTAAAATCCTTGTTTTAAATATGCTTTCCAAAAACTCTTCCTCCCAAAATTGTTTTCAAAAACTCTCTCCAAAAATCTACTTTCCAAAACTTCTCTTTTCACACTTCTTTCCAAAACGCTCTCCTTAAAATCAACTTTCCTAAAACGCCTCCTAAAATTGTTTTCTAAAAACTTTCTAAAAACTCTCTTTCCAAAATCTTCCTTCTAGAAACTTCACTCTAGGATTTCCTTCCAAAAATTAGTTTCCAAAAACACATTTTCTAAAAACTCATCACTAGGATTTCTTTCCAAAAACTCTCTCTTTTCAAAATTCACTTTCTAAAAACTCCTCTTTAGGATTGCTTTCTTAAACTCTTCGTTTTCAAAAACGCACTTTCCAAAAAAAACTTTCCTTAGAGCCCAAATCAAGCCTTAGAGCCGACAATTAGGAAACCCTAATTTTCTTTCCAAAAACATGATTTTCAATTTTGCCTTAAAACCTAGGTTTCCAAAACCTCCCGTTTTCTACGTCAAAATTATATTTCCAAAAACCTATTTTCTATGTCAAAACTATACACTTCCAAATCTAGGGTTTCTAAAACTTCCTCTTCCAAATTCTTGTCAAGTCCAATCTTCCCTTTAGGACACCAATTCCAATCTCCCGTTGAGAAAACTAGATCCAATCCTCCATTTTTGGAAACAAAATCAAATTTTTTTCTTTTAGAAACAAAATCCAAACCCTTCCTAATCCAAATCTTTCCTAATTCGACTCATTCCTAATCTTCTACTTTCCTAAATCTTAAGTTTCCAAAACTTGAACATAAAAATCTTTCCTAAATTTTAAAAATCAACTTTCAAATCTTTCCTAATTCAACCTTTTCCCAATTCCATCCCTTTCCAAATCTAAGTTTTCAAGTCTTTATAAACTCAACCTTTCCTAATCTCAAGGTTTTCTAAAACTCAAACTCTAAAACTTTCTAAATCTTAAACTTTCTAAATTCGAAGCTTTCAACTCTAAAACTTTCTAAGTTCCAAACTTTCTTAAACTTCAAATCTTTCAAAGTCTAAACCTTTCCTAATTCCAACCTTTCTAAATTCCACATCCTTTCCAAACTTTAACTCCCAAATCTAGATTTTCAAACCTTTCTAAAACTCAAACTTTGAATCTTTCTTAATTCAAACCTTTTCTAAATTCAAATCTTTCCTAATTTAAAATCTTTCTAAAATTCTAAGCTTTCTAAATTTGAAGCTTTCGTAAGTTGAAACTTTCCAAATTCTAAATCTTTCTTAAACTAAACTTTTCCTATTTTCAAAACATTCTGAATTCAAAACTTTCTTATTTTGAAAACTTTCATATTTCAAAACTTTCTAAACTCAAAACTTCTTATTTTCAAAACTTTCCTATTTCAGAACATTCCAAATTCAAAACTTTCCTAAACCTAAAACTTTCCTAAGTTGAAATTTTCCTAAATAGACATCTTTCCTAAACTAGAATCTTTCTTAAGTCAAAACTTTCCTAATTCCAAAACTTTCCTAAAACGGAACTTTCCTAAAATGATACTTTCCTATTTTGAAACTTTCCTAATTTGAACCTTTCCTAAATCTAATCTTTTCTAAAACTCTTTCAAGTTAAGTCGAATCTTTCTTAAACCCTTCCAAGTCAAATCTTTCCTAAGTCTCCTCTCTGTTCTAAGTCTAGGTTTCCTAAACCTTCATCTTTCCAAAACAAGTCTAAATCTTTCTTCCAAATTCTATATTTCCAAATCAAAGTCCAATCTTCTCAATTCCAAAATTCTAAATTCCAATTTCCAATCTTCTATTCTAAGTTCAAATCAAATCCTTTTTTCTAATTCAATTTCTTTTTCCAATCAAACCTTCTATTTTCTATCGGACTCTTGTCTGAACTACGACTGACCTGATTCCTGCAAAAAGATACGTAGGCAACCCTCATGGGTGCGGTCTCCACATTTTTGAAATTTCAAATGCCACCACATTTTTCAAATCTCAAATTCCACAACATTTTTCAAGTTTCTATTTCCCCAAAAATCTTTCCAAATCTCCAATCTATTTTCAAACTTCCAATTCCAAATTTCTATTTCCAAATCTCTATTTTCAATTTCCAAAACCTTTTTTCCAAGTTCAAACTTCTATCTCTTCCTTTTCAAATCAAATCAATTTCTTTCCAAATCTATTTTCCAACTTTCTTTTCTTACACTTGCATATCATGCATCATGTCAATTTCTTTTCAAAAAATTCTTTTTCAAAGTAGATAGGATTGAACAATAGTTAGTTGAAGACTCTCATAGGTGAATCTAGGGTAGATTGACCTATAGGTACCGAAAGGGCGAGGTAGGGTGATGACTTAGTGCGTCTTCCCTACACGTAACCAACCTCCGAACTTAGAATCACTGTTTTCAAAGATCAAAACGGAGTTATTTTCAGAAAAGGGCTTAAATGTTTTCCAAAGGTTTCCAAATAACCTGTTTTCTTAAAAACCCTCTCTTGAGGAGATATTTTCAAATCGTTTTCCAAGAACCCTAAATGTAGTCTTCGGATTATTCTTAGTTTTTTAGGTGACCTAACTCACCTTAATCAAGTTAGGTGGCGACTCTAAATCTTTTCTAAAAGCCCTTTATTCCAATCAATTTCCAATTCAAGCCTAGTTGTACTTATTCTTCTAGGAGGGTGAGTTTTAACGAGAGAGTACAGTATTTTTCTCGCTTATGTGTGTATTCCTCAAGTGCAAAAAATCTGGGCATGATAACGCTCCATCTGGCAGAACAATGCTCCTATGGGGGAATTGATGCTTATTAAACCGGCACTCCATCTGGAAAAACACTACTCCTCTAGGGAAATCCAAGGTTGATTTCTAATACTTCTTGAATCGGCACTCCGTCTAGCGAAACGCTGCTCTTTTGGGGAAGTCCAAGGTTGATTTCTGATACTTCTTGAATTGGCACTCCGTTTGGGGAAACGCTTCTCCTCTGGGAAAGTCCAAGGTTAATTTCTGATACTTCTTAAACCGGCACTCCGTCTTTCAAAACGCTGCTTTTCTAGGAAAGTCCAAGGTTGATGTTTGATACTTCTTGAACTAGTACTCCGTCTGGCGAAAAGTTGCTCCTCTAGGGAAGTCCAAGGTTGCTATCTTCTTAAACTGGCACTCTGTCTGGCGAAATGTTGCTCCTCTGGGGAAGTCCAAGGTTGATGTCTTCTTGAACCGACACTCCGTCTGGCGAAACGCTGCTCCTCTAGGGATGTCTAAGGTTGATCAACGAGGTTGAGGGTGGGACATTGCCCCATTCTTTGCCTCTTGTCGGCTATGGAAGTCTGAACTTTCTGAGGTGTATGCCAGTGTTAGAGATGCCTGAGGTTACTTGATCACAAGGTGGCCTTTTGGCTCCATTTTATACTTTTTCTTGTTCCTTGTTTCCTATTTGAGAGAGAGAGAGAGAGAGAGAGATATAGTGAGTTTTTGTACAAAAATAGTTTAAAAATGCCTCGGTAAGGGGTGAATGCATGTCATACTTTTTTTTATGAATGCACATGTGATTAAATGCATGATCTATTTTTTATGAATGCACAAGCTTATATAAGAGTTGAATAATGCATGTCCTACTTTTTTATGAATGCACAGGTTCACATAAAAATAGAATTGAATGCATGTTATACCTTTGGATAATGGGCATACAGAAATAGAATTAAATGCATGAATGCACATTTTTTACATATGGACAAGAATGGATGCATGTCCCTTTGGGTTTGCCCTATGGTTCATGTTTAGTTACGAACATGTTACATATGGACAGGAATGGATGCATGCCCCTTTGGGTTTGCGCTAGGGTTCATGTTTAGTTATGAGCGTTGTATCCTAGTGTCAAGTAGTCCTTTGAATTTCTGTTTCTCTTTTGGCATTCCCCTTTCTAATTATGTCCCTTCCTTGTTAGGATGTGATAGTACTTGCACCATTCTCAAAGGTTTAACCCATTAACTCGCTTGCCGTCTTCTTTCTTGTTAGATGAAAAAACTCTTTTTAGTGGATTTCTCAGTTTCTTTTAGGATTCTTCTTTGGATCGATGGGCTTTCTTGAGTGACGACCGGTATCACCCTTTGGCAAAGCAATAGGTAGCTTCCTTCCTAGAAAGTTATTAAGAAGTGCAGGCAAACACAGTCATTGATCCTTTGAAATTGTGAGGCCCTCTAAAGATATGATTAATCAACGAAGGGCAAATATAGATTTATGAATATCAAGATGCAACTTAGCTCGAAAAGATCAACATCAAATATGCATGAAACCACACAAATCGAGCACAAATGGTTGTGAGATGATCAAGGCCATATTAGTGACAATGTAGTGGTGTAAGAGTGAACTTCACTGAGACTAATGAGAATATAGACCCTAGGTGTGATCTAGGATGGTACAATAGCTCGTAGATTAACACACTTAGAAGTCAAACCGGTTTCATCCCATACCTTTTTTCTTTTCCTTTTTTTTTCTTTTTCTCCTTTTTTTTTTTTTTTTTTTTTTACGGAAATCTAACCCTATCTCTTCAATAATGGAACTATAGAAATGTAAAAGTATAGCAGCTTTTACACACATGAACAGGTAGCCTTCTCCTCTTGTCACATAACAATGGTAGCTGCACTCAGACTCACTGGTAGCCCTTTCCATAAGTAATGAGAGAGGGAATCGACAAAAGGTCAATCTAGGTGTGAGACAATCTGTAAATATTTAACCATTTAAAAATACATTATAAAGGTGGATTTCATATTCTAAGAAGTCTCAAGAAGTGTGCATTAAAATGAACATGAAACACCAATATGGCAAAGATCATCAAAACCGTTGACTCATATTTATGCAAGTGATCATACATATAAGATTTAACCTCAAATAAGCATCCACATCAATCTGTTCATAATTGAATATTTGCCCCACTGATTGCAAATGTGTTGGACAAACATTATCAATAGTCCTCTCTTTTTTTTTTTTCAAAGATTTAATCATCCCAGGCTCACCAATATGTGCTAATCTTCCTTTTGAGAGCGCAGCTACTTGTTGCTTTGCTAGGATGTCCTCCAGAGGTCACTCTTTAGACTTCAATGAGTTTATGTAATCGATCCTATCTTTCACCCTTTTGCATTTTCCATCTCTCTGTACTTTCTATTTCTCTCCCCCCTTTTTTAGAGTCAAATATTGTTTCTGTTGAAAACGATGCTTGTGCTATCCTTTCCTTCGAGTTTAGGGCATTATAGATCAGGAAAAGGTCCCTAAATGTAGTTACCATCCATAAAAATGTGAAATAAATGGGATACACCAAAAATCACTACTCATTTCATTCAAATCTGTTTATGTGGCATGAAAACACTTGATTTAAAACAAAAATGGGAAGCAAAATAATAAAAGATAAGATGGATGAATTCAAAAAACATTTCTTTTCATTGCACTTTGGAAAAAAAACCCTCCAGTTCCGGAATTACACCAATTTTTTCTATGCTTCATCGTGCGGTTCATCTCTTAGATGTCGATGACTCCAGTGTCGATCAAATCTTGTATCTTGTGCTTCAGGAAGAGACAATGTTCAGTATCATGCCCCTGTCTTCCAGAATAGTACTCACAAACAAGAATCAAGTTAAAAGTAGGGGGTAAAGGATTTGGCAATGGTGGGGCAGGTATAGCGGTCAGAAGGTTGGCTTGTAAGAGGTCATGATAGGCTTTTGTTTGGGTGCAGGCTAGGGAGAAAAGGTACAAGGTCGACAGGCCTTCTTGTTTGGGTTGATATGTTGTTGGTCTGTGATTGGCCGGGGAGTAGGTGCTTGAGTAGCCATGGGGGTCTGAGATTGGTATTGGGGGTGACATTGCCGTAGTTGAGTAGGCAAGATGACAGACACTTCTCCCTCGTTTCGGTCCATTTTCCATGCTATTGGTAGCTTCTTTGCTAAGCTTGCAGAAAGTTATTCAATTTTAGCATAGGGGTCAACGATCCTTCCAGTTTTTAGGCAATTTTCTATCATCTCCCCTTGTATGATAAGCTCGAAAAAGTTTCTCCCAACACTTGTGTAGAGCTTTTCGTAGTATATGCCTAAGAAGGTATGCACGAACAGTTGAACGTATTCCTTATCTTCTAAAAGGGGGTTGACTTGCGCTGCTACTTCTCTTAATCTAAGGGCATAGCTTTTAAAGCTTTCTTTCTCTCCTTCACTCATTGTCATCAAGGACCAACGATCAGAAGTGAGATCTATGTTGTGGCAATATTGAGCTTTAAATGCGTTAACCAGCTCAATCTAGGTGGCGATCTTCCTTAAGTCTAGACGAGCGAACCATTGCAAAGCAGACCCAGTGAGACTATGTTAGAATAATTGCATGAGGAGCTTCAGATTGTTCCCATGACCACTCCGTGCCCCAACATACAAGTGCAAGCACCCATTTTTGACCGCTCGGCAGTTTACGCTCCATCCAGACTTGTACTCAAGTCAATATGGATGTATTCCAATTGAAACCAACTTTCTAAGTCCCAAATCCCATCTGTCCATCGCTTCGCGAGCCCACCAGGCCCAAATGGAGATGATAAGGCCCCTTTCCAATTCCAATCCCTCTCTCTCGACAGTTTATTCCTCGAGACGGTTCCAAATCAAGCACGTCTTTCCGAAGACGATAAGACCCCTTTCCAATTTCAATCCCTCTCTCGAGACAGTTTATGCCTCGAGACGAATCCAAATCAGGCATGTCTTTCCGAAGACGGTAAGTCCCCTTTCCAATTCCAATCCCTCTCTCGAGACAGTTTATTCCTCGAGACGGTTCCAAATTAGGCACACCTTTCCGAAGATGATAAGACCCCTTTCCAATTCCAATCCCTCTCTCGAGACAATTTATTCCTCGAGAAGGTCCGGTACGTTTTTCGAAAAAAATATCTTCGAAACAGTAAATCCCTTTAAACTTGTCGAATGGGACAAGACCCCAAGTCCCCTAGATGGTAGAACGATTCACCTTTGGCACCTACTATCCTGCCTATGCAGAAATGTCCGTTTAGGCACGCCTTCTGAGAAAGTTGACTTTTCAGGCGCTAAATCCTCTTTAGTAGCTTCCTGAGATCAGGCAGTCTTGGGAATGATCACGAACCGTCAGAGTAGCGGAAATACTCGCAAACATCGCAACCGTTAGAGTAACGAAAATACTTGCAAACATGTCGACATAGGGAATTGCCAACAAACCCCTGTGTCACGACGATCGCCGTCAGAGTGTCGGAAACACTCCAAACCCAGGTCAACACCGATACCTGCTAGCCCACTTCGGTGAAAAATAACCAAACTACCCCTTGAGCCTTTTCCAAGACTTTCCGATCAAGATGACCATTTCGCCCCTAGGCATCCGAATGCTCTGGGAACCGCACCAACTCTGGGTATCAAACCGATAACCTCTTGATATTGCTTCTTATAGTATTCTCAACCTTCCTCTACCTTTTCGGATCATTCTGAGTAAGTTCCGACAAACCCGACGCAAAATGACCGTTTTGCCCCTAGAGGGCCGGTCGCCTTTTCTAACCACACTGGCTTTGGGTATCAAATCGGTAACTTCCCGAGAATGCTTTCTATAGTGTTCCCAACCTTTCTTTATCTTTTTGGATCATTCCGAGTCAATTCCGGTAAACCCAGTGCGAAATGACCATTTTGCCCCTGGTGGGCCGGTCACCTTTTCTGACCACACCGGCTCTGGGAATCAATCTGGAAACCTTTGGGAACATGCTGAATAATGTTTCCAAATCTCGAGTCTTCTTCTGGGACAGTCCCAGTCCGTCCCGACAGCTTTCCGATCCGATTAATCGTTTTGCCCTTAAAGGCCTGGTTAACCCTTCCGACACATCTTGTCCTCATTTTTTAAGTCAAATACCTCTGGGACGCTGTTCTAAGTGTTCCTGCTTTTTTCCAGCCTTCCGGGCCATTCCCGACCCCTTAAATCATTCCCCGACTTTCCGGAGTCACTTCTAGTGAAGCTAGGCTAGAAATTGCATGGTAGTCACTAGTACAGGCGCCCAAATCTACTCAAAGATACGTTGCTTGCCAGCCTTAAACATTTCCTAAATGGCTGGTGCCACTACTAGTGGCGCCAAGCCAAAAAATGGCCTGGCGCCACTCCTAGTGGCGCCAGTATAATGTTTGGCCTGGCGCCACTATAACAGGCGCCAGTGCATTCCTCTCTCTATAAATACAGAGCCTCTTCCAGCGTGAAAGAGGTCCGAAAACTCAGTCTAAAAACACCAATATTCGATACACAGAGCTCGAACACTCCAAAAAACCCTAGCCTCCCTAGGTTTTCCAAACCCTAGCCACCATACATTAAACCCTAGCCTTCTATACACTCATACACACCCCCATACACTTATATACTAGCCTCCAACCCTCCTTGAAGACTTGAATAGCTGCAATCTGAAGTTTGAAGATTGAAGACAACTCTTGAGGATTGAAGACGAAGATCAAGACGAAGACCGAAGACAAGTAAGGCGCGCAAAATAAACAAGACATGCGGTAGGCTTTCTCTTTAAATTTCTGCACTTCCCCCTCTCTCTTCTCTCTCTTAACCCACTTGGGTTTTCTCTATTTTAATCTCCCATCTCTTTTCCCCCCTTTCTTTGCATGCTTGAAACAAGGGGACTCACGGTCCATGTATAGGATTAGACTATCGGAGAGTTACCGTGTCGAGGGCTTTCCTTTAGGCTAACCGGAGACCACATGGGTTTGGCCCCTTTGATTATGTAGTGAAGCCTTAACATTGTATGTTTACGACCCCAAATTTGCATTGTGCATATCATGATCTTGCATCTTCCAAAAAATCATTTTCAAACTTGTTTTCAAAATTTGCATTAAACTTGTTTTCAAAATTGCATCAAAATCTCATTTTCAAAACTTGTTTTTAAAATCACAATCCTAGGGTGATTCTAGCCTTTCCATACCTAGGGTTGCTTTAGGAAAGTGTTACATTCAAAGTGACTAATATGGTCCATATTTTCAAATCTTATTGTTTTCAAAACCGCTTTCCTAAAGTGGTTCTAGCCCTCTTATGGTTAGAATTGCTTTAGGAAAGTGAGATGTTTTTATACCTTCTAAAAAATCTAATTTCAAAAATCTCTTTTCCTAAAACCTCCTCTTTCAACGTGCTTTCTAAAAAATTTCCTTTTCAAAGTTGTTTTCAAAAAGTCCCTCCAAAACTTTTCTTTTTAAACTCTTTTTCAAAACGCTCTCTTCAAAGTCCACTTTCCAAAAACGTTCCCTAGGTTTCCTTTTCTAAAACACTCCCTAAATTCACTTTCCTAAAAACTCTATCCAACGATCTCTTTCCAAAAATCTTTCCAGAAAAAAAAAAAACTCTCTTTCCAAAATCTTCCTTCTAGAAACTCCTTTCTAGGATTCCCTTCTAAAAATCTTCGTTTCCAAAAACTCAGTTTCCAGAAACCCTTTTTCTTGGAGCCTAAGTTAAGCTCTACAACCCACAATTAGGAAACCCTAATTTTCTTTCCAAAAATATGGTTTTCAAAATTGCCTTAAAACCTAAGTTTCCAAAACCTCTTGTTTTCACATCCAAATTATACACATTTCCAAAACCTCTTTTCTACGTCAAAACTATAACTTTCCAAATCTAGGGTTTCTAAAACTTCCCTTTCTAAATCCTTGTCAATTCCAATATTCCCTTTAGGAAACCAAATCCCATCTTTCCTTTAGGAAATCAAATCCAATCTTCTGGTTTAGGAAACTAGATCCAATCCTCCGTTTTTGGAAACAAAATCAAACCTTCTCTTTTAGAAACAAAATCCAATCCCTTGTTTTAGGAAATAGGAATTTTAACCCTTCCTAGTATAAATCTTTCCTAATTCAAACCCTTCCTAATCTTCTACTTTCCAAAACTTGAACACAAAAATCTTTCCTAAATTTTAAATTCAATTTTCAAACCTTTCCTAATTCAATCTTTTCCTAATTCTATCTCTTTCCAAATCTTAACTTTTCAAATCTAAGTTTTCAAATCTTTCCTAAATTCAACCTTTCTTAATCTCAATATTTTCTAAAACTAAAACTCTAAAATTTTCTAAACCAACTTTCTAAATTTCAAATCTTTCTAAATCCAAAACTTTCTAAACTCAAAACTTTCTTAATTCAAAACTTTATTAACTTGAAACTTTTCAAATCCTAAACCTTTCTTAAACTAAACTTTTCCTAATTCAAAATATTTCTAAATTCAACATTTTCCTATTTCAAAATCTTTCTTAAAACGAAACTTTCCTAAACCCAAAACTTTCCCAAGTTAAAACTTTCCCAAAACAAAACTTTCTTAAAATGACGCTTTCCTATTTTGAAATTTTCCTAATCCGAATCTTTCCAAAATTCCAAGCTTTTCTAATCTTCCAAGTCCAAGTATTCAAGTCAATTCTTCTCTAAAATCTTTCCAAGTCAAATCTCATCGTTCTTTTCTAAGTCTCAAGTCTTTCTAGGTTTCCTAAAACCATGTCTTTCAAAATCAAGTCTTTTCAAATCTTCCAATCAAAATTCAATCTCTCAATCTTCCAATCCAATTTCCAATTCAATCTCTTTCTTCCAATCAACTCTTCTATTTTCAATCAGACTCTTGTCCGAACTACGACTGACCTGATTCCTCCAAAAGGATACGTAGGCAACCCTCATGGGTGCGGTCACAACATTTTTCAAATCTCAAATTTCACAACATGTTTCAAATTTGTATTTCTATAACTTCTTTCCAATCCCCAATCCCACAACATTTTTCAAACTTCTATTTCCATAATTCATTTCAAATTTCCAATTTTACAATTTTCTTCAAGTTTCTAATTCTATGTTCTATTTCCAATTTCCAATTCCAAAAATCTATTTTCAAATCTCAATTTTCAATTTCTAAAACTTTCCAATTTCAAATCTCTGTTCTAAAATCAAATCAAATTCTTCTTTCCAAATCTATTTTCCAACTCTCTTCTATTGCACTTGCATATCATGCATCATGTTAGTTTCTTTTCAAACAGTGTTTTCTAAAGTGGATAAGATTGAACAATAGTTAGTTAAAGATTCTCATAGGTGAATCTAGGGTAGATTAACATGTAGGTACCAAAAGGGCGGGGTAGGGTGATGGCTTAGTGCGTCTTCCCTATACGTAACCAACCTCCGAACCTAGATCATTGTTTTCAAAGAACAAAAGGAGTTATTTTCAAAAAAGGGCTAAATGTTTTCCAAAGGTTGCCAAATAATCTGTTTTCCTAAAAACCCTCTCTTGAGGAGATATTTTCAAAATCATTTTCTCAAAAACCCTAAGTGTAGTCTTCGGATTATTCTTAGGTTTTAGGTGACCAAACTCACCTTAATCAAGTTAGGTGGCGACTCCAAATCTTTTTCCAAAAGCCCTTTATTCAAATTAATTTTCGATTCAAACCTAGTCGCACTCATTCTTCTAGGAGGTTGAGTTCTAACGAGAGAGTACAACATTTTTCCCGCTTGTGTGAGTATTTCTCGAGTGCAAAAAATCTGGGTTACCAGTGCCATCATACTTCTAGAAGTTAGGCATTTTGAACTCAGCAAGTCTTGGGTGATCTGGAAAAAAGCAAAGCTTATTGTAGGAAGTAAACCCATAAATGTCATGGCTATGGAGACTTTGTAGTGAATCCTCTAACCCTTGGATTTTTAAACTGAGAGGGTCTAGGGGAGTCCTCTTTACTGCAGGTGAGAGTAATATGGTTTCCTCCTCTTCAGTGTTGATCCCCTTGGCACCTTCCTTGTTCCTTCCAACATTGTCAGATTGAAGCACAATCCTTGGGTTAACAGGTTCAGGGTCCTTGGGCGAAGTCATGGATAACGATGGGATTGCAGCAGCATCCTTCATGACCACAGTTTGGACGAGCTTAAACATTTCATCAATCTTGGCCCTCATTTCGTTGACTTCCTCTCAAGAGACTTGGGATGATTATTCAGGGTTGGCGGCCATAAGTGAGGCTCTTTGTCAGGTGATAATGGGGTCTCTCGATAGATGTTGACCCTTCTTGGGAGCAATGTTGACTCAGTGCAGGGTGATCTCTGTAAACAAAAAAGAAAGAAATAGAAAAGCAAGGACACAAATTACAAGTTAGTTTTCGGTTTTTAGAGAGTTCTATGCAATGCATGCCCAAGGGTGCCATTATTTTAGAGGGAGACTAAATATGATGGCTTTGGCTTACTTTCGGAGATAGGAGTTTTGCCCCTCTATGTAGATACTTTACCGTCAGATGGGAATCTTCTTTCATTCGTATGTTCAAAGAAAAAGGGATACATAGAACTTTGAATTTAGCATACAAGGGGGAACAAAGTACAGTTTAATGGGGGGAGGGAAACATTTTCCTTTGGACCTCCACCTATCTAATTTTACATATGAAATCCTAAACTACTCTTGAGTCTTCAGATTCGCCCTCTTTGAATTTGATGTTGAGGTGGTTGCTGAGTGATCTTGTCAACTGATTGCCCCTTGTCTTCTTGGTAATCCTATCTCCATGAGCATAGAGGGATTGGGGCCCCTCTTATGGAATGACTTGAAATGCATGCAATGATTCCTTAGGGTTTTGTGGGAACCCTTAGGGTTTTAGTAAGTTTAATGCAACGGAGAGCAAACTTAGTGTCATTCTCTTTACGTTGATTATATGCATGGAGATGCAGTGACTCGAGTTACTTTGGAACTCTTGTCTTGGGATGGAATGCAAAAAGTATTAAGATAGAGAATGCAACTGCAAAGTAAATATATATGTATGAGCAGTTAGACAAGCATTATAACAGTAAGAATACAGTCACTATAACAACAGGAATAAATAGGTATAAAGGAAAGTAAAAGCAGTCGCCTTTTCCTCTATGGTTTTGAAAACGGTGTGCGTATCTTAAATCCGGTAGGGGTTCGGCTACACATGTTGTCTATATGAGCATGAGGTTAAGGATTTACTAATGCGTCCTAAGAAGGCTCGGTTCCCAAATCTTCAAACCTAGGCCCACTCCCCGAGGTGGTGCCATGATCGGTTGGTGATTCGAGCCGGGGAACCATCAAGTGGCCTTAGGCAAAGAAATTGACACAGTATCTTGCCCACAACCAATATATTGTTTCCCCTTCTAACTAGAAAGGACAGATCAGGGTAGAGAATGCAAGTATACAGAATGTAAGTGCACGTGCAGTGTATGTGTGATTTTTGAAAATTAGAGGAAAGAACCCAATAACTCCCATTCATCACGTCCATTCCATACATGTAGAGCAGTTAGTATAAAACAGAACAAAATGTGAATAAAAATCCACCTACAAAACAAATATGTAAGAGTTAGTATGCGGATGACAAACTTGATGTAAGATTGAATGATTGAAAATAATTGAAAGCAAGTAATGACATGTTTTTGAAAATAACTTAGAAAAACTTAATTTTGAAAGTTTAAAATGGATAGAATTGGACAAATCAATCAAAGACTCCAAATGGGTGAGGGTGAAGAGACATGACATTGGCCAAAACCTCTAAGTGTCCCCAGCAGAGTCGCCAGCTGTCGCGCTCAGATTTTTCGCACTCGAGTAATACACACACAAGCGGGAAAAATACTGTACTCTCTCATTAGAACTCATCCTCCTAGAAGGACAAGTGCGATTAGGTTTGAATTGGAAATTGATTTGATTGAAGGCTTTTAGAAAAAGTTTGGAGTCGCTACCTAACTTGATTAAGGTGAGTTAGGTCACCTAAAAACTAAGCACATTTCGAAGATTACACTTAAGGTTTTTGAAAAAGATTTTTGAACACTTCCTCAAAAGAGGGTTTTTAAAAAAATAGGTTGTTTGGCAACCTTTGGAAAGATTTAAGCCATTTTTTAAAATAACTCCATTTGGTCTTTGAAAATAGTAATCCAGGTTCGGAGGTTGGTTACGTGTAGGGAAAACACACTAAGCCATCACCCTACCCCGCCCCTGCAGTACCTATATGTCTATTCACCCTAGGTTCACTCATTAGAGTCTTCGATTAATAAATGTCCAAAACCATCCACTTTAGAAAAGAATTTTGAAAAGATGTTTAACATGATGCATGATATGCAAGTGCAAGGATTTGATTTTGAAATGGATTCGAAAAGATAGATTTGAAAGAAAAATTTGATTTTGAAATTGATTTGAAAAGAAGAATTGAAGTTTGAATTTGAAAGAAAGTTTTGGAAATTGAAATTAAAGATTTGGAAATTGATTATGGAATTGGGAACTTGAAAAAGGTCGTGGAATTAGAGATTTGAAAAAAGTTATGACAACACCCATGAGGGTTGCCTAGGTATCCCTTTTTGAAAATCAGGTCAGTCGTAGTTCCAACAAGAGTCTGATAGAAAATAGAAAGTTTGATTTAACAAAGAGTTTGAGTTAGAGTTTGGATTGGAAGATGAGGAAATTAGGATTAAACTCAGACCTAAGATTGAACTTGAAAGAGGATTTGATCCTTGAAAGAGAGCTTGGACTAGATTTGGAAAGATAGAGTTTAGGAAGGACTTGGGATTAAGAAAGATTTGATTGAAAAGTTTAATTTAGAAAACATGGAGAGTTGGAGTCTAGGAAAGAGTGAATTTAGAAAATCTCATATTTAGGAAGGTTTCAAAATAGGGAAGTTCCGTTTTAGAAAAGTTTTGCTTTAAGAAAGTTTCATTTTAGGAAAGATTTAAATTAGGAAAGTTTTGAATTTAGAAAGTTTTAACTTAAGAAAGAGTTGAATTTAGAAAGTTTTAGATTTGGAAAGATTTGAAATTTAGAAAGTTTAGAATTTTAGAAAGATTTCAATTTAAGTAAGGTTTGAATTTAGAAAAGATTCAAAGTTTGAGTTTTAGAAATACTTGAAATTAGGAAAGGTTTGAGTTTAAGAAAGATTTGAAAATTTAGATTTGGAAAGGTATGGAATTAGGAAATGTTGGAATTAGGAAAGATTTGGATTTCTATTTCCTAAAACAAAAGATTGAATTTTGTTTTTTTAAAAAAAAAATAATTTGATTTTGCTTCCAAAAATGGAGGATAGGATCTAGTTTCCTAAATGGAGAGATTGGATTTTGTTACCTAAAACGGAGGATTTGATTTGATATGAAATTGGAAAGATGAAGTTTTAGAAATCCTAGATTTGGAAAGCTATAGTTTGATGTAGAAATAGATTTTGGAAATTTATGATTTTGATGTAAAAAAAGAGATTTTGAAAACCTAGGTTTTGAGGCAAGATTGGAAATCATGTTTTAGGAGAGAAAATTAGGGTTTCCAAACCATGACTCTAGGGATTGACTTGAGCTTCCAGGAAAAGAAATTTTGGAAAGTAGAACTTTTGGAAAGAAACATTTTTAGAAGGAGATCTTAGAAAGGAGATTTTAGAAAGTAAACTTGAAAAGAGAGTTTTTGGAAAAGGATTTTTGGAAAGAGTTTTTTAGGAAGGAAACTTAAGGAGCATTTTTAGAAAGTGAATTTTGAAGATAGCTTATTAGAAAGGAGTTTGAAAAGAACTTTTGAAAAATAGATTTTTGAAGGGAGCTTTTAGAAAGCAATTTTGGAAAGGAAATTAGGGAGAATTTTTAGAAAGTATGTTGGAAAAAAGATTTTAGATTGTAGACTTGAAAAGAGATTTTGGAGAGGATTTAAAAAAAGGGTTTTGGAAAGTAAGTTTAAAAAGCAATTTGGAAATGGATTTGAATATGGACTTTTGCAAGCCTCTAAAAATATCTCACTTTCCTAAAATAATTCTAACTATAAGAAGATTAGAACCATTCTAGGATTGTGATTTTGAAAACAACAAGGATTTGAAAACATAGACCATGAAGGTCGCTTTAAATGTAACACTTTCCTAAAGCAAACCTAACCATGGAATGGCTAGAATCAGCTTAGGATTGTGATTTTGAAAATAAGTTTGGAAAAAGAAGATTTTAATACAAGTTTTGAAAACGGTTTTCGATGCAAGTTTTGAGAACAAGTTTTAGAGAGATGCATGACCATGATATGCACAATGCAAGTTGGGGTCGTGAACATACAAGGTTAAAAACTTCATCACATAATCAAGGGGGCCGAACCCACGTGGTCTCTGGTTAGACTAAGAGAAAGCCCCCGACATGGTAACTTTCAATAGCCTAATCCTACACATAAACCGGGGAGTCTCTTGTTTCAAGCATACAAGAAAGGGGGCTAGAAAATGGGGATTAAAATAGAAGAAAACCCAAGTGGCTTAGGAGAGAGAAGAGAGAGGGGGGAATTTGCATAAATATAAATAGGAAGCCTACTTTGTGTCTTCTTTTATTTGCTTACTCGGTTTGCTTTATTTACTTTGATCTTTGCTTTGCTTTATGTTGGTCTTCGAGAGCTTGCTTTGATCTTGCAGCACTTCAAATCTTCAATAGAGACTTTGGAGGCTAGTATATGAATGTATAGGGGTGTATGTATGCTAGGGTTAAAGTGTGTGAAGGCTAGGGTTCGTATATGGAGGCTACGGTTTGAAGAACCTAAAGAGAACTAGGGTTTGGAAGGACTTCGAACTCTGTATATCGAAGAGGAGGGTTTTTCGACTGAGTTTGCAGACCCTTTTCATGCTGGAAGAGGCTCTGTATTTATAGACAGAAGATTGACCTAGCGCCTATTGCAATGGCGCCAAGCAAAATTTCCTTCCAGCGCCACTAGGAGTGGCGCAGGGCCAAATTTTGGCTTGCAATGTCGCCAGCCATTTAGGAAAGTTTTAAGGTCAGTAAGCAACGTATCTTCAGAAGATTTGGGCACCTGTACTAGTGACTACTGTGCAATTTTTAGCTTGGCTTCACTAAGAGTGACTTCGAAAGGTCCAGGAATGATTTAAAGGGTCGGAAATGGCCCAACGGGCCAAAAAGGGACAGGAACCCTTAGAAAAGTGTCTCGGGGGTAGTAGACTTGAAGAATGATGTCAAGATGCATTGGAGGGGTTGATCGGGCTAGTAGGGGCAAAACAGTCAATCAAACTGAAAAACTATCGGGATGGACTAGAAATATCCTGAAAGAAGACTCGAGATTTGGAAACATTACCTAAAATGTTCCAGGAGGTTACCGGTTTGATACTCAGAGTTGGTGTGGTTGGAAAAGGTGACCAGCTCACCAGGGGCAAAACGGTCATTTTGCATCGGGCTTACCGAAACTAACTCGGAATGATTCGGAAAGATAATGAAAGGTCAAGAAATACTATAAGAAGCATTCTCGGGAGGTTACCGGTTTGATACCCAAAGTTGGTGTGGTTCCCGGGGCTTTCGGATGCCTAGGGGCAAAATGGTCATTTAGCTTCAAGTGGGCCCTATAGGCCTGGGAAGTAACCGGTGGACTAAATTGGAGTTTAAAAGTCAGGTTAGAGTCCGAATATGCATGTGATGTGTGAAAGTGAGCCCAATCAGGCTGGAGATTACTGAGTGGGCAAAAATAGGGTGCTTACACTAC
Organism: Euryodendron excelsum; assembly: GCA_033060915.1. Classification (NCBI taxonomy): domain Eukaryota; kingdom Viridiplantae; phylum Streptophyta; class Magnoliopsida; order Ericales; family Pentaphylacaceae; genus Euryodendron; species Euryodendron excelsum. The sequence goes on from CM065395.1 coordinate 9,474,446, forward strand.
TTAAGTTTGAGAGAGAAAAACACCCAACACCACGAAGTGAGAATTTGTTATCATCCCACACCCCCAACTTAGAGATTTTCAAAGAGTTCATCCAAACATAAGAATATACAATGGCCACTTCTTTGATGAACTCTAAGATATAACCTTGAAGCACATAAGGATAATAAGGGTCATGGTATGTATAAAATTGAAAGTAATCAAGCACAAAGGTGCCCATTATGCTCATTCCATAAAGTGCTTGACCCTCCTCCTCTTTTTATTGGTCGGCTATAGGAATGATGTTTGGTTCTAGTTTTAAGACAAGGAGTTCTAAAGACTCCTGTAATTTAAGACTAGATGTGAGAGGCATGAAAGTAGGAATCTCATGATCCTTAAACATAACAAGAATGATCTATAAACCATCAACATCCTCATTGATAAGCACATTCCCAATATCTAAACTAACATCATCATTAAGGGTAATCTCAGTACTACCCCTCTCTTCTTGTTTGGTGTCCCTAATTTTGGACTCCTCTCTCTCAAATTCTTCATCTCAAAATTCATTTTTAATTATTTTCGCACTCACCATAAAAACATCTTCCTTAGACACAAAGTCTTGGAGAATGATGTTTTGATCAATGATTACCTCATTCCTATGGTTAGTGATAGGATGAGCGGGTTCACTTGGACACCCTTGGTTAGGAGAAATGATTGGAGAGGACACAAGGGACTTGTCCTCCTCTTGGACAACCAAGGTTTGTATTAAAAGAATCAATTGACTCTTTATCTCATTAAGACCCTTAGTTATTCTATAGTTCACACCTCCTTGAAAATTTATGGCTTGTTGAACTATGTCCTCTAGAGTATCCTCTATAGTGTCCTTTTGTGTGCCAATGTGAGGAATGTGATATTCCTCATAGGTAAAAATTGGGCATGGGGGTATTCCCATTGTGGAGTTTGGTAGGGTGGAGGTGGTGCATGGTAATAGTCAAAGGGCTCTTGGTAAGGGTAAGGCTCAAAATAATGTTATGAATATGTGCTCTCATATCCACTATCAAGGTTAAATCGATCACACCCCTCAAGATTGGGAGGTGGTCGTGGAGGCTCCCTTTGGCCATTAGCTCTAAGGTGTTCCCTAAGAGACATATTGGATTATGGATGGTGTGAAAATGAGCCACCAAACATAATGAAGTGCATAACGGAATATGGATGCAATACACAAATAAATGCAACGCATCATGCCTCAACACATCAATGTTCAATAATTTCCAACCGAACCTCCATTCTCCACATAACAATTTCACCAATTTAAACAATTTCAATCCAATGAAACCTCCAATCTCCACAAGTTATATACCATCAATTTGCAATAAAAACAATCCCTAATTCTCCTCTAGCAATCCTCTAATCAAATTATTAAAATAAAACAAAATCTATACAAAACAAACAAAATAAACCTAAAAGAAAAAGAAAAAGAAAGAATGAAAATTTAACATGGTATCACATAAAAAATGGAACGAAGTTACCAATGGCCTAAGCCAAAGATTCCTCCATCATGGTAGAGTCGTAGAAATTCAATCCACCAATTGCTCTTCAACCCATAGCTTGTAGTGCTCGCCTCTTACCTTTGGTCCCTAGCAACAACGCCAAAACTTGACTCACCCCCAAATGAGGATGTCTTACAAATGGAGTTAGTTACCGTGCAAGAGCACGGGGGTCGCGATGAAGTATAAACTGGTAATCCGATATCGTTCTGTCCCAAGGGACCTAGCTCAATATAGGCTTTGGACACTCAACTCGCACTAAACTAACTAGGATTGACTGAAAATTATGTGAATCAAATCGAAAATAAAATAGAAAATAAAGGAGATTGAAAATCTTTTGGGTTTTGATGGTTGTTTTAAATTCATAAACTATAGCAATGAAATTAAAAGTAATTACAACTAGACAATTAAGGAAAAGTTTGAATATGATTGATTCACTCCATCAATTCATAACAAGAGTTTCAATAAAAAAATTTTATAACTCAAATCAAGAATCATTTCTTGGATTCTTGATTCGGAATATTTTGACCATAAAACCTTGAGTTCATATTTAGTTGAGTGTAAGGATGAAACCAATAAGTAAAGCCCAAGAAACTTTTAACTTCTGACACATTCTTCGGTTGTTCCCAATTCATTACAGCTTCAATTTTCTTTGGGTCCACACAAATTCCTTTATCAGATATCACATGCCCCAAAAATACCACTCTATCAAGTCAAAACTCATATTTGCTGAATTTGGCAATAACTGTCATTCTCGCAATGTCTGCAACACAAGCCTCAATTATTCTTCATGCTCTTCCTTATTGTGTGAATATACCAATATGTCATCTATAAACACAATCACGAAAGAATTGAGAAAAGGCTTAAATACTTGATTCATCAAGTCCACAAAAATAGCTGGAGTGTTAATCATTCCATAAGGCATCACTAAAATCTTATAGTGTCCATACCGAATACGAAAAGCATTATTCGAGACATCACTATCTTTCACCTCTAACTGATGATAACCAAATCTCATATTCATCTTTGAAAACACTTTAGTGCCTTGCAACTGATCAAACAAATCATCAATACGTGGCAAAGGATACTTAGTCTTTACTATAACTTGATTCAACTGCTGATAATTTGTATAAAGTCCTATTATTCCATCTTTCTTCTTCACAAATAACACATGAGCTCCCTGTGGTGACACACTAGGTTGTATAAACCCCTAGTCTACCAAGTCTTGCAACTGAATTTTTAATTCTTTTAACTCTGTTGTAGCCATTTTGTAAGGCGTAATAGAAATTGGAGTAGTCTACTGCAATAACTCAATAAAGAACTCCACTTCCCTGTCAAGTACAATTCCTGAAAGTTTAACCAAAAACACATCCACAAAATCTTGCACCACTTGAATATCTGACAACTTCATTTCTAATTTGATAGTGTCAATCACATGAGCTAAATACCCTTCACAACCTTTCTGTAACAAGCTTCTAGCTTCCAAAGCTGACATTAAACAAGTAGGGACTATATCTCGCTCTCCTTGAAATCTGAACTCTGATTCATTAAATATTCAAAAAATAACTTTTTTCTTGAAATAATCTATGAAGGCATGATAAGATGATAACAAATCCATACCTAATATCAAGTCAAAATCATAAATTGCTAAAGGAATCAAGTCTACAATCAATTATTTTTCCTCAATTTTTAATACACACTCCTTATATACCTCATCCACTAATACCACATCTCCCACAGGTTTAGAGACAAGTAAATGATGTGCCATTAAAGTATGTGGCCTATTTAGTTGCACACTAAATGCAACAGATATGAATGAATGAGTAGATCTAGCGTCTAACAATACATAAACATCTCTACCAACCATAGGCATCATACTTCTCATCATTATAAGAGTTACTTGAGCATCCCTGTGTGTCATGACATACGCCCGTGCTTGGGTTCGTGGTTCAGGAGTAGTTCCTCGTTCCTAAGGTATACTCCTAGAAGCTCCTTTTCCACTGCTAGCCACACTTCCCACAAAAAAAGTAACTATAGATCCCTGAGTATAATTTATGGCTATATGCCCCGGTTGTCCACATTGGTAACATTTATCACTCCATGATACTGGACAACCTTTCACCATATGACCTGTTGTTCCACATCTATAACAAATTACTCCTTCACTTCTATCACCAAACAAACACTAACCAGAAGGTCTCACTAGAGGTGTCCAAGGTCCATGACCTCTTAGACTTCTCTATCTCAGACTTCCTAATCTCTGACTAGGCTGTGCTTGACCCTGTCCACCTGACATTGTAGTTTCTGTTGGATTTTGCTTGGAAGTGCCAACCCCCACATCAAACTTTTCCTTTTTGAATTTTCTTCCAGTTAACTCCCTCACATCTTGCTCCATAATCTTTGCCTTGCTTACTAGATCTGCATACCTTGTCATTTCAAGGGATGAGGTTCAAGATCGAATACTCAATTCCAATCCCTGTTGAAATCTCTGGCACTTAACTTCCTCAGTAAGTACCAGATCAAGTACAAACTGAGACAACGCTGTGAATTGCTCCTCATATTTCGATACTAAAATCTTTCCTTGGTTTAGCGAGATGAACTCTTGTTCCTTCTGGTATCTATAAATAAGAGACAAGTATTAGTTATTGAATACTTCCTCAAATTGCCTCCAAGTATCATGTACCCTAACTGCCTGTGAAGCCAACATTCATCTGGCAGCTTCCCACAAATTTATAGCCTCTCCTCTCAACATAAATGCAGCCAACAACGATTTATGTTCATCAGTTACAACCATTACCTCAAAAATTACTTCTAGTTTCTTTAGCCACTTTTTTGCAACCACTAGATCAACTGTTCCAATGAACTCTGGAGACTTAAGCTTTATGAAGTGCTTATATAAAGTAATGGCTCTTGGAGTAGATCTTGTTGACTAATACTCAATATACTGGGCCAAAACATTAGCCACTCTGTTGGTTGCATTTAGTGGATTCTGAGCACCCTATTCCTGGTATTCTTACCCCTTAACTAAAGCAGATGATGCTTTTTCCTCAACTATCACATCTCGATTTTTTGCACCATTGAGATGATATGTAAGAAACACACGGTACTCTCCCATTAGAACTCACCCTCTAAGAAAGACGAGTGTGACTGGGTTTGAATTAGAAATTGATTTGAAAAAGGACTCTTGAAAAAGATTTAGAATAGCCACCTAACTTTGTTAAAGTGAGTTAGGTCACCTAAATCTAAGTACAATCCGAAGATTAAACTTAAAGTTTTTTAAAAGGTTTTGAAAACTTCTTTAAGAGAAGGTTTTTTGGATAAAATAGGTTTTTTGGTAACATTTGAAAAGATTTAAACCCTTTTTGAAAATAACTCCGTTTTGGTCTTTCGAAAATAGTGATTCTAGGTTTGGGGGTTGGTGACATGTAGAGAAGATACACTAGGCTATCACCCTATCCTACCCTTACGGTACCTACATGTCTTTCTACCCTATGTTCACTCATTTAGAATCTTCGATTATTCAATGTCCGATTATATCTACTTTGAGAATTTTTAAAAGAGGTTTGGGCTATCAATTTGGAGATGATGTGAAGCATGATATACAAGTACAAGAAACGAATTTGATTTTGAAAAGAAGATTTTGAAGTTTGAAAAAAGTTGTGACAGCACCCATGAGAGATGCCTACATATCCCTTTGTTGGGAAACAGGTCAGTCGTAGTTCGAAATCGGGGTCCGATTTAAAATAGACACTTTGAGATCTTGTTTGATTTGAACTTTGATTGGAAGATTTGAAATCGAACTTTGACTTGAAATTGACTTTGATTTGAAATCGACTTTGATTTGAAATCGAACTTTAAAGTAGAACTTGGACCAAAAGTTGAATTTTGAAATAGACCTTGGACTTGTTTTTATAATAAAAATTGAATTTGAAATTGAACTTGGACTTGAATTGTGGTTTGAAAATCATATTAATTGAGATTTAGAAAATAGTTGAAGCTTCCTAACTTAGGGTTAGGATTGAAATAGGGCTTAGTTATCCTAGGGTTTAGATAACCTAGGGTAGAAGCATGCAATTGAATTAGAAAGAATTGATTTGATCTTGAAAAGTTTGATTCTAGAAAGTTTAATTTTAGAAAGTTCTGATTTAGGAAAGTTTTGATTTTGAAAAGTTTGGAAAAGATTTGATTTGAAATATTTGATTTTGAAAAACTTGAAAAGTTTAGAATTTGAAAAGTTTGAACTTAGGAAAGTTTTGAATTAGGAAGGTTCCATTTTAGGAAAGCTTCGAATTGGAAAAGTTTCAAATTAGGAAAGTTTCGAATTAGGAAAGTCTTTAATTAAGAAAGGTTTAAAATTAGGAAGGATTTGAAATTAGGAAAGATTTGATTTCTATTTTCTAAAGTTGAAGATTGGATTTTATTTTCAAAAATAGATTATTTGATTTGGTTTCCTATTTGAAAAATATTTGATTTGACTTGAGATTGGAAAGCTTTAGTTTTGAAAATCTATGATTCTACATGACTTTTGAATTAGGAAATTTATAATTTCATGTAGAAAATGGTTTTGGAAATCTATGATTTGATGTAAATAGAAAGCTATGATTTTATGTGAGAAAACTAGGGTTTTCTAAACATACATTCTAAGGTTTTGACTTGGATCTCAAGACAAAGAGTTCTTAGAAATTAAATCTTTGAAAAAAAATTTAGGAAGTGGATTTGCAAAACATTTTTAGAAGGGTATGAATATAGATTTTTGCAAGTCTCTTGAATATCTCACTTTCCTGAAATGATTCTAATCACAAAAAGATTAGAACTATTCTAAGGTTGTGATTTTAAAAACAACTAGGGTTTGAAACCCTAATAGGGACTTTGATGATCTCTTTGAATATAACACTTTCCTAAAACAACCGTAACCATGGAATGACTAGAATCATCTTAGGATTCTAATTTCTTGAAAAAACAGTTTAAGACTTGAGCTCAAATTTGGACCTTGATGGTCATATTGAATATAATACTTTTCTAAAATAACCCTAACCATGGAACGGTTAGAATCATCTTAGGATTGTGATTTTGAAAAATAATTTGAAAGAAAAGGTTTTGAATGCAAGTTTTGAAAATAACTTTTAATGTAAGTTTGAAAACACTTTTGAATGCATGATTATGATGGCAACAATGCAATACGGACATAAACATACAAGGTTAGGCTTCACCACATAACCAAGGGGACTGGACCCACACGGTCTTAAGTGGAACTCAAAGAGAATGCCCAATATGGTGATTCCCTTTAAGACCTTCTTAGGCATGAACCAGGAGGTCCCTTATTTCAAGCATACAAGAAGAGGAGGTAGAAGATGGGGATTAAAATAGAAGAAACTCTATATGGGTTAGGAGGGAGAAGAGAGAGAGAGGGATTACATAATTTAATTAGAAACCCTACCTTGTCTTCTCTTTGCTTTAATGCTTTGATGGTGGACTTTGCTTGGACTTTGAGTTGATCTTCAAGAGCTTCCAAGGGCTAGACTTGACCTTCAATGGATGCTTGGAGGCAAGGATTTGATTGTATGGAGGCTAGGGTTTAAGTGTATGAAGGCTAGGGTTTCAGAGGGCTTGAGAGAATTAAAATTTTCAGAGAATCCGAGCTCTATTTTTAGAGAGGCAGAGTTTCTAGAGTGATTTTACAAACCCAAAATATGCAGGGGTGGCTTGTATTTATAGGCCACCAAAATAATGACTAGAGCCTGTTATAGTGTCACCAAGCCATTTTTTGGCTTAGCGCCACTCCTAGTGGTGCCAGTGTTTTTAGGAAGTATTTAAGGCTACAGGAAATAGATCTTTGACCCTTGTGACATAAGGCATAAGATTTGGGCACCTGTCCTAGTGACCACCATGCAATTTTTGGTCTGGCTTCACTAGGTGTGACTTTGAAAAGTTTGGTAATAATCCGAAAGGTTTCGAATAGCCAGACTTGGCTAGGAAAATGGATGGGAACCTTTGAAAAAGTGCCCCAAAGGTAGCTAGCTTGAGAACCAAAGTTAGAATAGTTAAAAAGAGCGACCGGCCCACTAGGGATAAAACTATCATTTGAACCGAGAATACACTGGGAATTGACCCAGAGTGGTCCATGAGAAGACATGAGGGTTAGAAACACTACTGAGAGTGTTTTGAGGGATTGCAAATTTAATACTCAGAGTTAGTGTGGATGGAAAAGGCAACCGGTTCACGGGGGGCAAAATTGTCATTTTGCACTAGGTTTATTGAAATGGACCCAGAACTGTCCGAAAAGGAACTAGAGGGTTGAAAATACTATTAGAAGTATCCTTGGAAGGTAACTGGTTTGATACCCGGAGGCAGTGCAGTTCTCGAAGGCAATTGGGATGCCTAGGGGTAAAATTATTATTTTGACCGGATGCTCTCGAAATCGATCTGGAAGCGACTGGAAGGTACCAGAACGTGCTAGATTTTCTTTGGGGACAATCTTGGAGGGGTGGACTTACCATTTTGAGGTCTTAGGTACTTTTTTGAGAAGCGTGTCGATGGGGCCCAATGAGCAATTTGGTCATTTTTCACCAAAGTAGGCTAACATGCACTGGTGTTAACTTGGGTTTTGAGTGTTTTCTTCACTTTGACCGTGTGTGATGAGTTGATTTCCAAAGGTATCATGTCCTTCGATAAACGTGTCACAGCCTAGAGGCGTGTTTGGTCCCGTGACATAATGGGTTTGTTGGCATTTCCCAATGTCGACCTATTTGCGAGTGTTTTCATCATTCTGAAGGTTGCGATGTTTGTGAGTGTTTTTATCACTCTGACGATGCGATTTTATTCCAGAGACTGTCTGATCTTAGGAAGCTGCTGGATGGTCTTTTTATCTCGGGGCCTTAGCTACTTTCCCGATCGACGTGCTGAAAAGCAGACATTTTACATTGGCGGGCTAGCAGGTGCCAGAAGTAAATCGCTCTTCCATCTCAGGGACTTAGGTTCTGTTCCAGTCGATGGGTGTGAAAGGACTTACCGTTCTGAGGAGTTTTCTTGATAAATGTGTTGTGTTGGATGGATTTACCGTCTAAGAAATCAACTTTCTGGAAAGATAAGTTGAATTGAGTTTAAATGGTCTAGACTGGAATTAGATTGGAATTTTGGTTGAAAAATGGACTTATCCTCTTTAAGAAAAGTGCCAACTAGAATTGGACCAAGTAAAACTTTAAGCGTATTTTTGGTCATTTTGCTTCTATTAGGCCCTGCGGGCCCACGAAGCAATTAATTAACTAGATCGAGTTTGGAAAGCTGGTTTGAGCTTGAATGTGTCTGTGTCATTTTTGAATGTGAGTCTGGTTAGGCCGAAGATTGGCGAGCGGGCAAAAATGGGGTACTTACATCAACTCCCCTTGGTGGATCTCTTTGTGCTATTTTTTTTTTTTTTTTGCATCAATTCAGGTTAGCACACACTATATATGACCCACATATTTTTACCAACTTGAATAGACACAATATCACCCTATAATCCACTGTAATTTTAGACATTAACTAAATAACCTAGCTTTGATCTTAAACCTTGGCCTTAAACCTTAGTTCTGATACCAATCTGTCACACCTGCTCCTAATCAGGTATCATTAACACTTTCTTAGGGCAATTATGATCGTACACGTTACCAACCTGCGAATAATACCTCAAATACATCCCAAATATAAGAATCATGCAAGGGATAACAATATCATTATATAAAACCGTCCCATAATCACCATACAGGAGTAAAGGAAACTATTAATCCAAACTTGTGAATATTTACAAAACCGTAACGTAGCCTTGGTCTTAAATCTTAGTTTTAATACCAATCTATCACACCCACTCCTAATCAAGCATCATTAACACCTTTTTAGGGTGAGTATAGGTTACCAACCAGCAAACGATACCTCAAATACATCCCAAATATAAGAATTATGCAAAGGATAACATCATTATATAAAACCATCTCATAATCACTATACAAGAGTAAAAAAAACTAATAATCTAAACTTGTAAATATTTATAAAACCATAATGTAAACAAATTCAAAAAAAGACTCTTATACAATGTATAACAATATACAAGACCAACAACTCAACTAAGGAGCTTCTCAAAACTTCCCAACTCAACACTAACATTAATATCAAAAATAGCGGAATGGACATCTCTATTTACTCTTGCAAAACAATCTGTGTGGGTATGAGCTATTGTCAACGTGTTCACAAAGATAATCATACTCATAAAGAATGAATGATAAATAAACACATAATCATCCATGTCGCGCCTAGATGTTTCGCACTCGGGGAATACGCACACAAGTAGAAAAAATATTGTACTCTCTCATTAAAGCTTATCCTCTTAGAAAGATGAGTGTGACTAGATTTGAATTGAAAATTAATTTGAATAAAGGGCTTTTGAAAAACAATTTGGAGTCGCCACTTAACTTGATTAAGGTGAGTTAGGTCACCTAAAAACTACGCATAATCCAAAGATTACACGTAGGGTTTTTGAAAAAGGTTTTTTAAAATACTTCCTCAAGAGAGGGTTTTTAAGAAGATAGGTTGTTCGGCAACATTTAGAAAATATTTAAGCCCTATTTTCAAAAAAACTCCATTTTGGTCTTTCAAAAATAGTGATCTAGGTTTGGAGGTTGGTTACGTGTAGGGAAGACATCACCCTACCCCGCCCTTGCGGTACCTACATGTCTATTCACTCTAAAATCACCCATTAGAGTCTGTGATTAAAAAATGTCCAATACTATCTACTTTAGAAAAGAATTTTGAAAAAAAAAAATTTAACATGATGCGTGATGTGCAAGTACAAGAAAAGACTTTGATTTTGAAAATAGATTTGAAAAGAAGAACTAGATTTGATTTTGAAAGAAGGATTTGGAAATAGAAATTTGAAAATAGATTTTTGAAATTGGATGTTTGAAAATAGTTAAGGAATTGGGGATTTGAAAAAAAAGTTATAACCGCACCCGGGAGGGTTAAATACTTATCCCTTTTGGAGAATCAGGTCAGTCGTAGTTAGGATAAGAGTCCAATTGAAAATTAAAAGATTTTGAATTGAAAAGAATTTGTTTTGAAAGAGAGATTTGATTTGAACTTAGAATGGAATATTTGAAATTTGAAATTGAAAATATTGGACTTTCATTTGGAAATATAGAACTTGGGATAAGAACTTGGACTTGTTTTGGAAAGATTGAGATTTGAAAACCTAGACTTAGAAAAGAAAGGATTTAAGAAGGATTTGAGATTAAGAAGGATTTAATCAGGAAGTTTGATTTAGAAAACATGGAGAGTTGGAGTTTAAGAAAGATTCGAATTAGGAAGTTTCAAAATAGGAAAGTTCCATCTTAGGAAAGTTTCATTTTAGGAAAGATTTTGAATTCGGAAAATTTAAAATAGGAAAGGTTTTGAAATTGGAAAGTTTTAACTTAAGAAAGTTTCCTTTTTAAGCAAGAGTTAATTTTTGAAAAAGATTGAATTAGGAAAAGTTTGATTTAAGAAAGATTTGAATTTTAAGAAAGTTTAGAATTTTAGAAAGGTTTCAATTTAGAAAGATTCGAGGGTTGAGTTTAAGAAAGATTTAAAAATTTAGATTTGAAAAGTTGAAATTTGGAAAGGTATGAAATTAGGAAAGGGTTGAATTAGGAAGACTAAGAAGCTTAAAGTTTAAGGAAAAATTTAAAAATTTAGGTTTTGAAAACTTAAGGTTTAGGAAAGTATGAGAGTAGGAAGGATTTGAATTTAAGAAAGATTTAGATTTTGTTTCTAAGAAAGAGATAATTTGGTTTTGTTTCCAAAAACAGAGAATTGGATCTAATTTCTTAAATGGGGAGATTGAATTTGGTTTCCTAAAGGAAAGTTTTTAGAAACCCTACATTTAGAAGTCCATGATTTGATGTAGGAAATAGGTTAGTGGAAATTTATAATTTTGATGTAAAAAGGAGGTTTTAGAAATTTAGGTTTTTAAGTAATCATGTTTTAGGAAAGAAAATTAGGGTTTTCTAATCGTTAGCTCTAGGGCTTGACTTGGGCTCCAAGGTAAAGAGATTTTAAAAAGTGAATTTTTAGGAAGGAAGTTTTTGGAAAGGAAGATTTTAGAAAGGAGTTTTTTAGAAAGCAAACTTGAAAAGAGAGTTTTTGGAAAGGAGATTTTTGGAAAAAAGTTTTAGGAAGGAAACTTAAGGAGCGGTTTTAGAAAGTGAATTTTGAAGAGAACTTTTTAGAAAAGAGTTTTTAAGAAATTGAATTTTGTGAAGGGAAATTCTAGAAAGCAATTTTTGGAAAGGAGATTGGAGAGAGTTTTTAGATAGTATATTGGAGAATAGATTTTAGAAAGAGAGGTTTTTAGAAAGTGAGTTTAAAAAGATTTGAAAAGGATTTGAGTGTTGACTTTTGCAAGCCTCTAAAAATATCTCACTTTTCTAAAATGATTATAACCATAAGAAGATTAGAACCATTCTAGGATTGTGATTTTGAAAACAATAAGGATTTGAAAATATGGACCATATTGGTCACTTTAAATGTAACACTTTCCTAAAGCAGTCTCAACCATGAAAAGGCTAAAATCACCTTAGGATTGTGATTTTGAAAATAAATTTTGAAGAAGAAAATTTTAATACAAGTTTTGAAAATGGTTTTTGATGCAAGTTTTGAATATAAGTTTGAAAACGAATTTTGGAGAGATGCACGATCATGATATGCACAATGCAAGTTGGGGTCGTGAACATACAAGGTTAAAGGCTTCACCACATAATCAAGGGGGCCGAACCCACGTGGTCTCCGGTTAGACTAAGAGAAAGCCCCCGACACGATGACTTTCAATATCCTAATCCTACACATGAGCTGGGAGTCCCTTGTTTCAAGCATGTAAGAAGAGGGGGTAGAAGATGGGAGATTAAAATAGAAGAAAATCCAAGTGGGTTAGGAGAGAGAAGAGAGAGGGGGGAATTGCATTAACGTAAATAGAGAGCCTACCTTGTATCTTCGTTTATTTGATTGCTCGGTTTGCTTTCTTTACTCCGATCTTCGCTTTGCTTTGCGTCATTTTTCGAGAGCTTGCTTTGATCTTCGGGAGCTTCGAAGTTGCAGCACTTTAAGTCTTCAATGGAGGCTTTGGAGGCTAGTATATGAGTGTATGTGAGTGTATGGGGGCTAGGTTTTGGAAAACCTAAAGAGAACTAGGGTTTGGAGAGGCTTCAAGATCTGTGTATCAAAGAGGAGAGTTTTTAGACTGAGTTTGCGAACCCTTTTCACGCTAGAAGAGGCTCTATATTTATAGACAGAGTATTGACCTGGTGCCTATTGCAGTGGCGCTAGGCAAAATTTCCTTCTGGCACCATTAGGAGTGGCGCCAGCCACTTAGGAAAGTTTTAAGATCGGCAAACAACATATCTTCAGAAGATTTGGGCACCTGTATTAGTGACTACCATGCAATTTTTAGCCTGACTTCACTAGGCGTGACTCTGGAAGGTCCAGGAATGGTTTAAGAGGCCGGGAATGGCTTGGAAGGCCAGAAAGGGATAAGAACCCTTAGAATAGTGTCTCAGGGGTAGTAGACTTGAAAAATGATGACGAGATGTATCGAAGGGGTTGACCGGGCCATTATGGGCAAAACGGTCAATCGAGCTGGAAAGCTGTCGGGATGGACTTAGAATGTCCCAGAAGAATACTCAAGACTTGGAAACATTACCAAGAATGTCCCAGGAGGTGGCCGGTTTGATACCCAAAGCCGGTGTGGTTAGAAAAGGCGACCAGCCCACTAGGGGCAAAACGGTTATTTTGTACCAGGTTTGCCAGAACTGACTCGGAATGATCCAAAAATGTATTGAAGGGTTGGGGATACTATCAGAGGCATCCCCTGGAGGTTACCAGTTGATACCCAGAGCCGGTGTGGTTCCTGGGGCGCTTAGATGCCTAGGGGCAAAATGGTCATCATGACTGGAGAGTCTCAGAATTGGCCCAAAACCGACTGGAAGGCACCTAATCATGCCAGATTGTCTTTAAGATAATCTTAGAAAGGTGGACTTATTGTTTTGAGGACTTGGGTACTTTCTTAAGAAACGAGCCAGAAATGGCCCTAGGGGCAGTTTTGTCATTTTTCATTAGAGTGGGCTAGCAAGCACTGGTGTTGACCTGGGTTTTGAGTGTTTCTGTCACTCTAACGGCGGTCCCGTGACATAAGGGTTTGCTGACAATTCCCTATATCGACCTATTTACCAGTGTTTCCGTCACTCTAACGATTGTGATGTTTACGAATATTTTCATTACTCTAACGGGTCGCGATCATTCCATAGACTGCCTAATCTTGGGAAGCTGTTAGGTGGACTTATCACCTGAGGAATCAACTTTCTCAAAAGGCATGCCGAAACGAAAATTTCTTCATTGGCGGGCTAGCAGGTGTCAAAGGTGGACCGTTCTACCATCTCGGGGACTTGGGCTCTCGTCCTGATCGACAGGTTTAAAGGGACTTTTTGTTCTAAAGAGTTCTCTCGAAAAACGTGCCAGATTAGATGGTCTTACCGCCTTGAGGAATCAACTATCTCGAAAGGCGTGTTGAATTTAATTGGAATTAGAATTGGACTTGAAATTAGGAAAAAAGAGAACTTACTGTCTTCGAAAAAGACACCCCCTATTGGAATTGGACTAAACAATGCCCCAAAGGCATTTTAGCATTTTGCCTCTATTTGGGCCCAAGGAGCCCGTGAAGCTATTGATTGATAGGATTAGACTTGAAAAGCTGATTTAAATTGGCATATGTCTATATTGACTTGAATACAAGTCTGGATAGACTGGAGACTGCCGAGTAGGCAACAATGGGGTGCTTACAATCCACTAATAGATAATCCATCAAGATCAATGAGAAATCTCTCACATATGCAATGCCTATTTGTGATGCAATGTTTGATGTCACCATATATATGTGCACCATTAGATAAAATTGGCCCAATATATCAATGGCTTGTTATCTAAGAATATCCCACGTGATATTCTTTTAGGTTAGTCCCACGTGACTAAACCTTAAGTTGGTCCCACATTAATTGAACCTTCTATGCGCAATGCAAGTTATACATACAATGTATGTTGTGTGCAATACCACCTCATAATCCAACAATCATCACCAACATAGATGATAAGACATGTGCCCTACCCAATGGGTTATGCCATTCGGTGCTCCCCTAGCACCCCTCTCCAGCCCACCACTAAGTGCCCTCAACCTCACTGTGGCACCCCTCCTTCATCCTAGGTTCAAAAATAAAGTTTCAAAACATGGTGTTAGGTCTCCTTTACAACCCCTAACCTAATTCTAAGTCCTCTGAAGACTAGAATGAAGTATTAAAGTCTCAAATAATACTTTAACATCAAAACATGAAGACCATGCAAGAATCCTAAGTCTCCACCTTGAATTCTAAGCTTTTGGATTCAATTCTACCATTTAAAGATATGATAGGTTTTCTACATGCAATAATCAATAGGAATGCAAGCAAACAATCATGAATTTAAGATTCATCACCTCAAACAATGGATGCACAAGTTCCCCGTTCAATTATCTCTTCTTTTCTTTCCTTTTTCTCTCCTTTTCTCTCACTTTCTCTTTTGCCAAACACAAGTTACTACACAAGCACCTCCCTTTTCTCTCCTTCCTTGACTTCAAACCAACTATAAATACAAGTTGTAGCTAATTCTCCACGAGTCACACATGCACACGCACGCACATACTAGCAATGAAACACACACCTTGCTGACTTGAGGTTAAATCTCCCACTGATTGTACTCTAAAAGTACAATTACAATACCTTAATTTATCCTTTGTTAACCTTAGTTTAGGAGTTTATATGCTTCTTTAATTAGATTTTAGTATTAATCAAGTTTATTTTGATTTGTATATGTTTTGAGCTTAATTTGAAGGGTTTGGGACGCATTTTGGATAAAAAAAGAATGTGTTTTTCAAAAGAATGCTATCAAAGTACAAGCTGCTAAAGTTATGGTGCAACCTGCTGAAGCACACAGAACTGAAACTTTGGAGTGCCATATCTCCCAAACTAGAAAAGCTACTGTGACCTATAATATATTAATTTCATATAACTTTTTTAAGAGCTATTTAGATATACCGTCCGAAGTAGCGTTCGATTTGTCTTTGGAGAGTTTGAACGGTCCTTAGTGCATTCAAATGTCCTTTGGAAGCCCTTTAAACGGTCATCGAACGGACTTTTAGGTGTTTGAACGATCCTTCGAATGCAAAAACAGCAATCTGGACCCCTTTAAACGCCTGACGATGCTCTGTTAATATTTAAGGCCAATTTTGGCCAAAACTTGGGGATCTCTCTGATTACATTGTAAAAATGTAATTACAAATTCCTAACTCTATGTTTGTTAGCATTAAAATAATTATAAATAGTTTTAATTAATTTACTTTTAATTCTAGTAAATTTTGTTGAGCATTTTGTAGGCTTTTAGATAAAAGAGGGAGCAAACCCACATGGATAAAAAGGAGTCTTCATTAATTAGAGCCCACCCACATGGGAAAATATCTATTTTTCAACAACCCCACCAAAACAAGCAACCCATGTCTTTGCTTTTGGATAAAAAAGGGAGTAAATTCACATGAAAAGAAGGTAACTCATATAGCAATTAACATGAAAAGAAGGCAATTCCCTTGGAAAAAAAGGCAACTCACATGGCAATTAATATGAAAAGAAGACAATTCACTTAGAAAGAAGGCAACTCTCAAGGCAATTGACATCGAAAGAAGACAAAAGAAAATATTAATAATTAAAGAAATGAATAATGCATCAACGTAGGAAATGGATGGCTTCATCTTCTGAGTCTATAAATAGCAACACCAAAACCAACGAAAAGGAGAGCTTGAGGAGAAGAACCAAGAGAGAGATATATGTAGAAACTTTCAATTATTTATGAAGTCATTTTTTTTTTAAGCCAAGTCTTTTCATTACCATGAGTAGCTAGTTGTTTTTCTTGGAGCCAATTGTGAAAATTATCCGAGAATATTCACATATCAACAAAAGTAATTGGGTTTTCATTGTTTATCTTTAAAATCTTTTGATTATTGATAATTCAATTCTAGATCTTTAAGAAAACTTAGATTCTTGACTAAGTTTGATAATTTCTATGCACAAATCTTAGTTTGGTATAGTTATTGCACAAATTCATGGTATGAATCTATGGCTTTAATTTTATTATTTTAGATTTAATTATTATTGAATTTTGTTTTAATCATTAAATCTTCCAAATCAAAGACTCAAGACAAAGCTAATAATTTGAGTTACAAAATCACTACTGGAATTTTGAGTGAATCGGGTGATCGAATCAATTGGATCCAAGATTGTTTTATTAACTTTAATTTAAAGTCTAGTTCAACAATTATCAAACCTCCCAAAACAAATTGTTTTGTTTTGATTACTATTTGTTTTTTTCTTCAACACCAACTGTTCAGATCTCATCGGTACTATTCATGATAAAATTCAAACAGATTGGCTTAGGTTCTAACTGAAGCCATTGTAATGCTACGGTGTTTAGCATGGCTTAATCAGTATCTAATTTTTTACCGTGGGTGAATTCTAGCTCCAACTTTGCATTTTTATATAACCGTTCCTTGTGGTTTGACCTCGATCTTACCGGGTTATTATTGAATATTACTTCGCCGCACCTGCTCTTAGGCACATTAAGTAGATCAAGTCAATTTTTGGCGCTGTTGTCGGGGAACGGCTTTTAATTAAAACAAGCAAAATAAAAAATAATAATAATAATACCTTTGTAGCGTCAAGGACAATTGATTGCATCCCTACCTTAACGAAAGAATTTGGACGTTTATACGGACCTATGACTTCGTTCCATTTCTAACCATCTAACCATCTAACTTTCTAACTAACTAACCATCTAACTTTCTAACTATCTAACCATCTAACATCATTTACCGTCTTTATTTTTATTTTCTATTTTTGTATTTTTATTTTTTATTTTCTTGTTTATTTTGGATAATCTTATTTCAGGTTGATTCACCACCTATTCAAGTCGACGCCGCTCACTAAGGTTACCAATACTAACATTTCTAACGAGTGTTTTTTTTTTGTTGTTGTTTTTGTTTCTTTGTGCAGGTGAATTTTTAACCTTTGTTTTCATTTTCTTTTCAATATTTTCTTTGGTCAAAACAATTCATTCTGTATAAGTTGCGTACACTTGTATGTCACAATACTTCTTTAGGGATGTTTATAGGCATTTGGTAAGAATTGAAGATCTTCCTCCTACCTATCACACTTTTTCTCCTTCCAGGACTCCTATCCCAAATTTTCGATTAACAATTGATCTAGGTCCTATACCCATGATCAACATTAATGATCCCCCTCTTAACCCATAACTTCCACTAAATCCTAATGATAGAGGGAGTAACCATGGCAATATGACACCTCCCTAATATAGAACAATACAGGATTGTATCAATCCCGCAAGGCAAACCCCAACATCTTGCATAGTATTTTCCGAGCACCAAAACACACTCAATCTAAGGTTGGGAATGCTACAACTATTGGCTACTTTCAATGATATAGATTCTGAACGTTCATATATTTATATCAAGGATTTTGAGGACACATGCTCGATATTTCAGGATAACTCTTGTCCACAAGAAGTTTTACTTTTAAAACTATTCCCATTCACTCTAAAAGACAAGGCCAAGATATGGTTTAATTCATTGAAGCCTAGGTCTATACACTCTTGGCATACACTACAAGGGGAATTTTTGAAAAAAAAATTTCCCTTAACATAAGATTGACGCGATTCGTCACCAAATCTCTCAGTTTGCCCCAACTTTAGATGAAACCTTCCTCCAATGTTGTCATGTCCACACCATGGGTTTGCCGATTGGTATATCATCAACTCCTTCTACTATTCATTGACCCCTCAATTGAAAATGTTTGTGGAGTCTATGTGCACAGTAACCTATCTTGATAAGGATCCCACTAAAGTGTATAACTACTTTGACTACCTATCTAACTTGGCTTCAAGACCTGGCCACCACTGGGACCCAAAATCCTAAAACTAGACTAACCATACAACATCAAGGGGTTAAGTATCAACTTGGTGAAGTTGACGATCTAAATGCTAGAGTGACCTCACTTTCCCGTAAAACAGAGGTTATAAAGACGTCTAGAGTTAATGCCATAGAGGTTGAGCCTACTAGTTCACTATGTCTAGTGTGTGATACTTCAGAGTATGACACTGCCACATGACCAGTCATACCAGGAGTGCGAGAGGCTTGCATGGCAAAGTCAATGCGGTTAGCCAATACCAAGGGGGGTATACAGACCAAATGAGTAGGGGAAACCCCTACTCTAATAAATATAGCCCGGGCTAGCGAAATCAATCAAATTTTGATTGGAGATATGAGGGTCCCTAAAACCTTCAAGCTTACCAAGGAGGGTTTCAGAACCCTCAACCTTACCAACCCCAACCACAACAATCGCAATATCAACCTTTCCAAGCCCCAACCCACACAGTACCACCCAACCCACCTAAGCCTTAGCAACCCCAACCCATATGGTACCAACCTTCTCACAGATGCACTGTGGATGACAATGTTAACCAATTGTCTAATGATTTGAGAGGGGTTAGCAATAGGGTGGATATGACTAAACAAAAGCTTGACCAACATACAAGTATCTTGCATGATATTCAGAAGAACATAGTTATAATGTCTTAAGCTTTGATACAACAGGTACCAGGGAGATTTTCAGCATAACCCTAACCGAACCCAAAACCTGCTAATTCAGTTGAAACTAATTATGAGCAGGTGTGAACCATCACGACCCTTAGGAGTGAAAAAATTATCAATAAAACCATTTCTCCTAAGAAAGAAAGCCAAAAGGGTAATGAAGATTGTGGGGTTGGGAAAAGAGCAAGAGCAAGAGCAAGAGAGGAGTGAGAAACAAAGTGAGCAATAGTCAAGAAAAAAACGAGAATCATTTTGAGTCTCTTATTGAATCTAATAATGCATCTAAAGACGCAGGTATTGATGTCATGAAACATGCCCCGTTTCCCTATCGATTGACTAAAGCTAAGAATGAATTATTGAATTCTGAGATTTATGAGATCTTTAAATAGGTTAGGGTCAATATCCCTATCTTAGATGCTATCAAACAAATTTTCTCCTGTACCAAGTTCTTAAAGGCTTGTGTACTATTTAAAGGAGATTGCATGTTAGAGAGATGGCTATAATGAATGAAAGTTAGAGTGCCATTTTACAATGCAAAACTGTGCTAAAATATAAGGACCCCTGTCATTTTAGGACAACGCTTCCTAGCAACTACCAATGCTATTATTCATTGTAGGAATAGGTTGTTGAAACTATCATTCAGGGAAGATGACCTTAGAGATGAACATATTTATAGTGGGTAAACAAATGGGAGAGTACAAGGACATCAGAGAAATAGACTTCATTGAGTCTATTATCCATGAGCACTTTAAGTATGATTTTTTTGAGAATTCTTTAGAGAGGGCTCTAGTTTTGAGTAAGCCTCATGACCAGTTAGAAAATGACTATGTAAGTGTGAGGGACGTAACTGTGGAAATAGTAGAGGGTGAGTCTTGTATGTAAGTGGGTCAATGAATCCCTTATTTTGAACCCTTAATCCCTAGAGTTATTAAACCAATCCCTTCTGAGCAACAACCACTCATTCCAGAAAGAAAGCCTTTGGCATCCACTTTGAAGTATGTATTTTTGGGTGAAGGTAAATCTTATCCGGTTGTCATTTCCTCTAGCCTGTCTGAAGGCTAAGAGGAATCTTTAGTGCGAATGTTTAAGACCCATAGGAAGGCCTTAAGTTGGACTATAGCGGACTTTCACGATATTAGTCCTCTTACATGTACTCACCGTGTGGAAGAGTCTATACTTGTACGTCAAATGTAAAGACGCTTAAATGAAAACATGAAGGAGGTTGTTCGAGGAGAAGTACAGAAGCTTCTAGATGCAGGTATTATGTACCTTATCTTTGATTCTAAGTGGGTTAGTCCAACCCAAGTGGTGCCTAAGAAATCAAGCATAACAGTAGTGAAGAATGAGCTTAATAAACTAGTTCCCACTAGGATTTAAACTGGTTGGAGAATGTGTATCGACTACCGTAAGTTGAATGCCTCAACTAGGAATGACCACTTTCCACTCTCTTTTTTAGACTAAGTCCTTGAACGAGTGGCAGGTCGAGCCTTTTATTATTTTTTAGATGGATATTCCGGTTATAACCAGATAGAGGTCACCCTAGAAGACCAAGAAAAGATCACCTTCATGTGCTCCTTCAGCACTTATGCTTATAAGAGAATGCCCTTTGGCTTGTGCAATGCACCGGCCACCTATCAAAGGTGCATGATGTCTATTTTTAGTGATGTGATGGAGAGGTTCTTAGAGGTCTTTATGGATGATTTCTCCGTGTATGGGGATACTTATGAGGCTTGTTTGGAACACCTTGAGAAGGTGTTAGTGAGATGTAAGGAGAGCAATTTAGTGCTCAACTGGGAGAAGTGTCACTTCATGGTGACACAAGATATAGTTCTTGGATATATAGTGTCCAATAAGGGGATAAAGGTAGACAAGGCTAAAGTCGAATTGATTTAAAAGCTCTTTAATCCTCAGACCGTTAAAGATATTAGGTCTTTTCTTGGACATGTCGGTTTTTACTGACGATTCATTCAAGAGTTTAGTGCCATATCTCTCCCTTTGTGCCACTTATTGTCACAAGATGTTTCTTTTGAGTGGGCATCTTCTTACCAAAAAGCTTTTGAGAAGCTTAAAGGGCTACTGACCACATTCCCTATTATTCAATCACCCAATTGGTCCCTTCCATTCAAGTTGATGTGCGATGCGAGTGATTATGCAGTTGGGGTAGTCTTGGGGCAAAGGATAAATAAGAAACCACATTTTATTTATTATGCAAGCAAGACCCTTAATGAGGCCTAAATGAACTATACTACCATAGAGAAAGAGCTTATCACCGTAGTTTTTGCATTGAATAAGTTCAGATCATACTTACTCGAATCGTTAGTCATCATATATACCGATCATTCCGCACTAAAGTATTTGCTTACTAAGCCTGATACAAAATTGCGACTCATCCGATGGATTCTCTTGCTTTAAGAATTTCATATTGAGATCAAAGATAAGAAGGGGGTTGAGAATATAGTACCCAACCATCTTTCGAGGCTCTATACTGGTAGGAATACCTAATATTCCCTTTGTTGAGAATTTATACTAAAAGACATGCTTTGTGTAATGGCTTTAGTATTTATTAATAAATTAGTTATTTGACTCACCTCCGTAATGCGGTATTCCTACAAAATGGAGTTAGCACCCCGCAAGAGTACAGGGGTCGCGATGAAGTATAAACCAATAATCCGGTATCGTTCTCTCCCAAGAGACCTAGCCAAATATAGGCTCTAACACTCAACTCACACTAACCTAACCTAAGATTGGATTGCAATTATGTAGGGAATTAGATCTAAAATAAAAAGAAAAATAAAAAGACCAAAAATCTTTTGGGTTTTGATGGTTGTTTTGAATTCCTAAACTATTGCGATGAAAATAAAGAGAATTAACACTAGACAAATAAATTAAAGCAAAGTGAAAATAGAATTAAAGCAATTAAAAAGGGAATTGGGTTCAAATGATCCAACCACTCAATTTTATCCAAGGTTTCCAATGGGGTTTATAACTCAAATCAAACACAACATTTAAGTGTGTTTGATTCGGAGGATTTAGCTTTAAAAACCAATTATTCTCAAGCAACTGAAATTAGATACATGTTCAATGGGGAATCAAAGGTTAATACCATCGATTCAACTTAGTCAATACCAAATTTGTAGTTTGTGCATTGATTAGTCAAACATAGTCAATAACCTAGGTTTTCTAAGGCATCTTTAATCAATTGTTGGGAATGAATTTCTAGCAATTGTGGAGTATTTTTCTAGTCAAGAGTCCTAAATTAATACCATTGATTTGGGTGATGAAAATCCCCAAATTTAGTCAATAATCTAAGTTTTCTAAAATTTCACATCTAATTACTATAAATTTGAATTCTAAGAAAATATGACAATTAATCCATAAGATACCTCCAAATGAATTCCTTGGATTATTTAGGTGATTTTCACATTTAAACCCAATGTAAATTCTAGCTATTTGAATACATCATAAAAAACATGTAAGAATGTAAAAAAAGTATGTAGAGACTCAAATATAAAATTTACTTGAATATTAAAGATGTTTGGTTGCAAAGAAAATGAAGAAAAATGTAAGAAAGTTAAAGAAAATACAATACAATGGAAGAAAATTACAAGTTTTATACCTACATTAACATTACAAAGCTAAATCTAAGCTAAAAATGAAGAAAAATGAAAGAAACTAACCTTGAAGGAGCTCTCCCGCCGCCCCTTGCTCCAAACTAACCCTAACTCACCAAAAACTTTATAAAAAACCCAAAAAAAACGTAGCTTTGGATGTAAAAAACACAATCTGGATGAACAA
>CM065395.1:9500000-9580000 GCA_033060915.1 Euryodendron excelsum
TACGTCTTCTCTTCCTCGATCCTCTCGAAGGTATTCCACTATGTAAACTTTCCTTACACAGCTGCTAGTTTTTCTCCAAGTGCCTAGCTCACTCTTACAAGAGCTCTTCTCCAAGCTCTCAAAACCCAAGAGATTTTGTCCAAGCTTCTCTCAAACTTACGAGTGATTTTGTCCAAGCTTCACTCAAACTTTACAAGTGTTTTTCCCAAGCTACACTCAAACTCACAAGTGTTTTTCTCAAGAACACTCAAACTTACAAGTTTACAAACTCACCCAATAATAGATGAAGGTTGTACAATGAATAACTCTCTCTCAAAGAGTGGATAAACAAATTTTCAGCTCACTCAAGAACCCCCCACAAGAATAAAAACAGAGTATAAGATGTGGAAGATGAAATATCACTTTGTAGCACTTAATCTTGAGTTCTTCTCATGTTCTTCTTGTTCTTCATCATCATATATGTGTTGGGGATCTTGTATATATAGCCTTGAGTTGATTATAGCCGTTGGAGATGGATGGGAGACCATTTGATACGAAAACGGCGGAGTATAACGTTCAAAAAACTAGCCGTTACCTTAAATGAGTCGACTCTTTTGCTGCAGGGGTCGACTCTTTTTGTGTTGCAGCAGATTTTTGAAGGTTCTGCCCAAATGAGTCTACTCTTTTGGTCCAGGGGTCGACTCTTTTGGTCTAAAACTGCACAATCAACTCTCTGTTGGAATGAGTCGACTCTTTTATGCTAGGGGTCGACTCTTTTGATGTTCCACCAGAATTTTCAGCCTCTGTTTGAATGAGTCGACTCTTTTGCTTGAGGGGTCGACTCTTTTTAGGAAAATCCTTAACTTTTGCAATACTTCTTCAATCTTCTTCAATATCTTCAAGCTCTTTAAGGATCATCCAAATAAGGTTTCTAAGGCTTGAAAAGACTTCTTCAAGGCATGTTGACTTCAAGAACATCTTCAACTCTTCAAGATAAAATCAATACACTTTTGATTACATTTAGAGTTCTTCAATCAACATCACTTCTTCCATTGATCTAAGTCTTCTTCAAAATCTTCAAGAGAGCTTCCAAGACTTGAGATCTCTTTTCTTCATTTGATCTTTTATGCTTATTGAACATCTTCAATCTCTTTACTTGATCTTCATCAAATTGATTTCTTCTAGGATTCTTCAATTAATATAACTTCTTCCATCAATTCAAGACTTCAACATAATCTTCGATGAAGCTTCCAACTCTTGTGATTTCTTATCAAAACTTTCAAGACATCTTCAAAACTTCTAAGAAAGCTTCCGTATCTTTAAGTGAGTCTCTTCTTCTTCCATTCTTGCAAGACATCTTCAAATCTTCAAGGTGAGCTTCCATGTCTTGTAAGAGTCATCTAAATGAGGTTGCAACTATGAGATTGCTGAATGTATCAACTTATCATACTTCTTGTCTTCATTGTTTCACGACAAGCTTCTCACCACAAGTTCTTTAATATCTTCAATGTGACAAGTTCTCCACTGTTACTTGACAAGCTTCAACTTGTTGCTCCCCCTTTCTTTTATGCTTTATGCCTCAATGCATTTTCCAGATTTAGAGTAGAAAAATCAACCAATTTAGAAGTTCATAGCATGCATGATGATATAGTGGACTTGATATGGCCATGAGGATCGAGGGTCTTCATAGTGAAGTGTAAATCATATTTGTATGGTGCCAGCTCTTCGGTCTTCAATTCTACTTGAAATCCTTTGTTGTATTTGCACTTCTATTTGTACTTTAGTCTTCAAGAATTGATTCTATGTCAACTTGAAAACTCTTTAAATAATCTTGCTTGAGTGCTTTGCTTCTTTGAATAACTTCTTGAATCATTATAAGATCTTCAGTCACTTGCATCCTTCTTTTGAATACTTGTTGAACTCCTTGAGCATCTTCAATCTCTTCAAGAATAAGATTACCTAAGTAATCTTCTTGTTTGATACTCAACCGATCAACTCAATTATTTTCTTGTTATCAAATGATTATAATCTAATCTGCACACTCAAGTGAAATCATTAGATAACAACCACATGGTTTTGTTATCATCAAAATCAACATGGGGATCAACCTTGAGTCAACATAAGTGGGTAGAAGCCATTCCTTCACATACCGATGATCATCGTGTTGTGATCAAATTCTTAAAAGAGCACATCTTCTCATGTTTTGGTATGCCTCGTGCTGTAATTAGTGATGGTGGAACCCATTTTTGCAACAGACTCGTAAATCTTTTCCTTGAGAAAACTATTAACCCTAACAGAAAGGATTGGCTATTGAGGTTAGTGGACATTTTATGGGCTTATTGGATTGCTTATAAGACCATCTTAGGTTCTTCTCCCTATAGACCTATGTACGGAAAGACATGCCACATTTTGGTTGAAATTGAACACAAGACCTATTGGGCCATTCGCCAATTTAATGAGAACATCTATGAGGCAGGCTAAAATAGGAGATTACAACTCAACGAGCTAGAAGAGCTCCTTAACGATGCTTATAAGAATGCTAAGATCTCTAAGGCTAAGATGAAATCCCTTCATGATCAAAACATTCTTAGAAAATATTTTTCGATTAGTCAAAAGGTTTTGCTTTACAATTCCTAGTTATACTTGTTTTTGAAAAAGTTTCAAAGTAAGTGGTCGGGACCTTACATTGTTATGGAAATATCACCACGTGGGACGATAGAAGTTGAAAATCCCAGTAATGGGAATATTTTCAAAGTCAATGAGCATCGGTTGAAGCCCTACCTTGAGAATTTTATAAGTTTTATTGAAAGTGTGGATCTCGTGGATCCACCACTATTTCAATAGAACTATCACTCGGTCAGTTTGTACAGTTAGTCTTTTTAATTCCATAGATATTTTATCTTTAGTTGGGGGGAACCTTTTTCTCCCCTGTTGTTTCTTCCCACCCTTTGTTTCCTTCTACGCCTTGGGACGTGGCAATTCTCTAGTTAGGGGGGATAACATTCGTTTTCTAATATTTTTATTGTTAATTTCTATAGTTTTGTTTTTGTGATTAGTAAACGTTAAAAAATTAAATAGTGTCATATCTTCTCATATAGATGGTCGAGTGCTTACATTTGCATGTTGCATCTTCTAGATATTTTCATTTGGTATCAGGGGCGAGATAATTCGCCGTGTAAAAATGGTGAGGAGAGTTGAGCTCTAAGATAAACAACCTCAACCTCTTACTGGTTGCAGTACTCTGACATGCAAGAGAAAAGTAAAGAGACTAAATAGGTGTCACAATTGTGTTAGACACACGTGTGTGAATAAAAATTACAAAGGGAGTAACTGACTAATGTCAAGGAATCAAATGTTTACCTAGATATTATTAAACGGCGAGTAAATACTGAGGCATTAAGATGCCTTGGAATCACCAGAACGGTAGACTATCTTGATTTTGATGTCAAAAGGCTGGCTCGACTTTGCAATGATTATTCTTCTTAGGGTGTGTTATGTTTGAGTGTCTTGTTTGCGTGTTTATCTTTATTTGTAAATATGACTAACCTTTATTTTGCAGATATTTTGTATTTTTAAAAAAACAAACAAGCAAAAACATGCACAAGGTCGAGTAGCTTATAATTTCAATGCTCTTGAGTTCTACAAAAGAGGTTTGCATATCTTTTATAATTTTGTACAGTTTTATGTGAAATGCAAATGTAAATTTTGAGAATTTGTTGAAATATGTTTTCATTCACCTTAGCACAATTTTTGTTTTATCCTTTCTTTTGAATACAATTGCAAGTTTCTATCTTAATACATAGAAACAGGCTATTTTACATCACTTATTATCATATCATGATAAGTTTAGTATTTTTACATATTGTACAGTTTTATCCTCACAAAAGAGGTGATTTTTCACCAAGTGAGGTTTAAAGTCAATCACGCCTTTAAGAGTTTTTACATTTACTCTTGATGAATTTCTTCCACATCATTCTTTCAATAGCTCCATTATACCTATATTTGAATCAATTGTTTGAATTGCTACGGTAATTAAATATGTTGAATTCTTATAACCTTGAGTTGTTGTACACTTTAAAAATGAATCGAAGCCATCTTTGATCTTTTAAGCCACAGATCTCTTTATTGACATAATTCCCTTGACACCATCTTTAACCTATTTCTTACTCTCTTGCTACATACACCATTGCTAAAGTGTCGTCCCTAAATACGAAAATACAAGTTTCTTCATTTGTACAAGTTGAATTGAGAAGGGGGTGATCTATTTACAATATCAAAAAAACAAATTAACAACGAAGGGAAAAAAAACAAAGGAAAAAGGGAAGTAAAAGTAAAAAAAAAAAAAAGACAAAAAAAAGAGGTTAGTTATTGAAAAGATATCAAATCAAATCAAATGAAATAGAAAAATTGAAGGTATGTATTCATTGATCAATTCATGCCTTGATCACACATGTTTTACGCTTTTTATCATTTCTTTCTCCCTACCTTAAACCTCGTGGCCAAGTTACAATCTGAACAAAGTCCACAAGGATTTGATGTGTACATTGCTTGCTCATTCACTTTGTAGAGAATTTACTTATTAGTTGTTTGTGTGATTTTAACATCGAGTATTCTTCATGGAGTTATGTCAAGCTGTCTCTCACTTTATATATTCACATTATTTATTTATAGTTATCTCTTTTGATTTTACATTACATTTACTCTTTTTCAAGGATAACCGGTGTGAGATGCCTATATTCTTTCTTTTGAGAGAATATTTAGTAAGGTTAAATCAAAACTTAAAGACTTAGGGGATTTGGCAGTACCATCATTGAAAACTCTCACAAAATACCACTCGTCCATTAGGGGTAACCTAAGAGTTTAAAGACTTAGTGTATATACTAAATGCACTTGTGATCTCTATGAAAGTGGAGCATATCTTTTTAAGTATGCTTATTTGTTTTGTTAGGGACTAGCAAAAATCAAGTTGGGAGGTGTGATTACGTTATAAAAATGTAATTATAAGTTCCTAACTTTGTGTTTGTTAGGATTAAAATAATTATAAATAGTTTTAATTAATTTACTTTTAATCCTAATCAATTTTGTTGAGCATTTTGTAGGCTTTCAGATAAAAGGAGTAAACCCACATGGAAAGAAAGGAGTCTTCATTAATTGGAGCCCACCTACACAGGCAAACATCCATTTTTCAACAACTCTACCAAAACAAACAACCCATGTTTTTGCTTTTGAATAAAAGAGAGAGCAAATTCAAAAAAAAAAAAAAAGAAAGCAACTCACATGGCAATTGATATAAAAAGAAGGCAATTGACATGAAAAAAACACAAAGAAGAAATTAATAACTAAAGAAAAGAATAATGCATCATTGTAGGGAATGGATAGCTTTATCTTGTGAGGCTACAAATAGCAACACCAAGACCCCAAGGAAAGGGAGAGCTTGAGAAGAGGAAGCAAAAGAGAGAGATAGATGTAGAAGTTTCCAATTATTTATGAAGTCATTTTTTTCAAACCAAGTATTTTCATTGCCATGAGTAGCTAGTTTTTTTTTCTTTGAGCCAATTGTAAAGATCATCTGAGAATCTTGGAATATCAACGAAGGTAATTAGGTTTTCATTGTTTATCTTTCAATTCTTGATAATTAAATTCTAGATCTTTAAAAAACTTAGATTCTTCACTAAGTTTGGTAATTTGTATGCGCAAATCATGGTTTGGTATAGTTATTACATAAATCAATAGTAAGAATCTATGGTTTTAATTTTATTATTCTAGATTTAATTATTATTGAATTTTTTTTTAATCGTTAAATCTTCTGAATCAAAGGCTCATAACCAAGCTAATGATTTGAGTTACAAAATCTCCGTTAGAATTTTGAGTGAATCGGGTGATCAGATCAATTAGATCCAAGACTATTTTATTAAGTTTAATTTAAAGCTTAGTTCAACAATCGTCAAACCTCCCAAAATAAACTGTTTTATTTTTATTACTATTTGTTTTTTTTTCTACACCAACTGTCTAGATCTCATTAGTACTATTCATGGTGGAATTCTGATTGCACTCTAAAAGTGCAATTATAACAACTTAATTGCCAATTGTTAGCCTTAATTTAAGAGTTTATAAGTTTCTTTAATTAGATTTTAGTATCAACTAAAGTTATTTGACTTTGTATAGGTTTGAGCTTAATGTGGAGGGTTTTGGGAGCATTTCGGATGAAGAAAGAGTGTGTTTTTCAAAAGGATGCTGTAAATCTACATGCTGTTAAAGCTGTGATACAAACAGTTGAATCACGCAGAGCTGAAATTTTGAAGAGTCATATCTCCGAAACCAAAAAGGCTGCCGGAACCCATAATATATCGATTTAATATAACATTCGAAGATCTATTCAAATAAGCTGACCGTACATACGGTGGCTTAACCGTACGTATGGTGGTTCAACCGTACGTACGATCTGCCAAAATTTCAAACTTCAGAAGACTATATTCAGCGTATACGAGATCATACGAAAGTCCATACATACAGTATTTTGGACCGTACGTACGGTCCCAGCGCCCTCTATTTGGTTTTCACTTCTATATCTCCAAAAATTGACAGGATTTTTTGTATCTATCTCCATTTTAGATTAGATTTTCAGTTGGAACGAGTTGTAGAGAGAGAAAGTGGGTTTATATTATATTTTCCTTCATTTTTCTGTACTTTCTTTATAAACAAACACCAATATTTTCTTAAATTAATGAGAAATTTGCAATTCTTCACATTTTACTTCATGGAATCAAGTAGCTAAACTCATCTTTGGATGCAATTGTGAAGATCTACTGAGGATCTTCAAGATCTTCAATGGAGATATATACACTTCAACTAATTATCTCATGATTTCTTCATGTTCATCTCAATTGTATTGTAAATCTATAGAAAACTTTGATTCATAATCACTATTGGTAATCTTTATACACAATTCCTTAATTGATATAGATATTGCACAATTAATGATTTGTTTCTAAAATTCTTAACAATTAAACACCAATTTACATCCAATTGAGTATGAATTCTCGTTCTTATGGTCTAAATCTTCCGAATCAAGGATCCACAGAGTAATTCCTTGATTTGAGTAATCAAATCCCCTATTAAGACACATGCAGAGAATTCATAAATTAGATCAATTGTATCCAAGCTTTCCATTAATTGTTCTTAACTTTAGTTAGAATTGTTTTAAATACGTAGTGTAATTAGTTTAGTTTGGTAGTCAACACACCCTCACCATTAAAACAATTTTCGGTCTTATTTGTAGTTAATTTCAATTTGCCAAGTAACATTCTAATTCGACTTAATTGGTTGGTTGTTTTGCTCTTATGTCTTGCCTATATTGGGTTTGATCCTTTGAGAGAATGATACCGGTACTTGCCGAAATTTTACTTCGATTGTGACACCCGTGCTCTTGCGGGAGGCTCAATTTCATAATCTTTGGAAGAGCAATTCAAGTTTTGGCGCCATTGTCGGGGATCAAAAGCATAAGGCGAACACCAACAAGCTGCGAATTGAAGAAGCACTTGGCAAATTGCATATAAAAAAAAAAAACAAAAATAGCAAATAAAGGAGAAAAAGAAAACTAAACAAAACAGCAAAATTAAAAACATGTGGGAGTTGATCACTCACCCTTGACAGAGGAATCTTCAGTTAAGGCCATGGGTAACTTTGTTCCACTCTTTTGTGTGATAGCATGATAGATTTTGATTTTTGGTTTTCTCTTTTATTTTAGGATTATTTTTATTTGATTAGTGTAGAATTTTTCATTGCATTGAGAACTCAATTGGTGGATAGTAATTGGTGAATAGACTTATGTTCTATTTGCTTATTGGTGGTATTGTCTTTGCATAAAGAGATTGGAGGCTCGGTTGGATTGAACTTGAAATTGCTTGAATTGGTGGAAATTTTTATATGGAGATTGGAGGGTTCGGAAGGCAAATTGGTAGAAGAGAATTGTGAAATAATTTGTTGAGGCACGGATTACCAATTTGTTTGTGCATTGCATTCATCTTCCATTGTGCCCTTCATTATGTTTAGTAGCTCATTTTCACACACATCACCATCTCACCACATTGGCATAGGCACAATGGACTACTCTTCTCATTGGATTGAGAATGGTGATGTAGACGCCCCTCCATGTTGGTCTCTTAAAGACTATATTCAAGCTAATACAATGAGAAATCAAGAACCATCCAACATGTCTACTAAAGAGTGTCTTCAAGCTAATGGCCTAAGGGAGCCTCCTCGACAACCTCCCAATTATGGGGGATGTAATGATGCCCCCCATGGTGGTAATAAGAGCATTCATAAGAATGGTGGTGTGGAAACATCTCAATGTAAGTCTCTTAGAGACTACATTCGGGCTAGTGCACTTAGAGCACAAGAACCATCCAATATGTCTCTTAGCGAATGTCTTAAAGCCAATGGTCAAAGGGAGCCTTCTCAACCACATCCCAATCTTGGAGGGTGTGATCAATTTAACATTAGTAAGGGACACGAATGAGCTTTTTCAAAATATTATCAAACCTACAAAAACCCCTTTGACTACTTTCGTGAGACATCGCAAATTTATTATCAACATGAGCACGTTGAATATCCACCTCCACCCCAAGAGAGCTTTAATGAAAATCACCTTAATTTTTACCCTAATCATGAGCAATTCCATCTAATTGAACCCGCTCATCTCATCACTAACTATAGGAATGAGAATATCATTGACCAAACTATCTTTCCCCAAGACTTTGTGTCTAAGGAAGACGTTCCTACGGTGAGTGAGAAAATAATTGAAAATGAATTTCGGGATGAAGAAATAGAGAGAGAGGAGTTCAAGATTGAGGACCTTAAGAAAGAAGAGTGTGAGTCTAGGGAAGAAGTTCTTATGATGAGTGAAGAAGTCATTAAAACTCTCACTAATGATGCGGAACTCGAGAGAAAGGAGCCCATGATTGAGGCTTCTAAGCAAGAAAAGAGCAAGGAAGATGTTGAAGATGAACACGAGGAAGAGGAGTCCGAGGTTGAGGATTCCAACCAAGAAGAGAAGAGTGAGGATTTTGGTCTATCAAATGTTAGGGATGTGCATGTCAAAGAAGATGATGTTAGTCTAGATGTCATTCCTATCATATCTATAGGTCATAAGATCCATAGATTTCTACCTCTACCACCAAATCCTATACCTCTGGAGCTGTTAGATCTCTATGCCCCAACATTAGAGCCAATTATCCTTCCCATTGCCGACCAACAAAAAGAAGGGGATGGTCAATTGCCTCATAGCATGAGCTTCATTGACATTTTTGTGCATAATCATTTTACACTTTTTACATATCACGGCCCTTTTTACCCTTGTGTACTTGCTTGTTATATTATTGAGTTCATCAAAGGAGTTACCATTGTCTATTCTTATGTGTGTTTGAACTCTTTACAATTTGCACGCGTCAATGTGTGGGATGTTGGCAAATTTTTCCTTTGTGGTATAGGGTGACCTCATTCTCGTGTGTTTATTGATTGCTTCCTAAAAGGGTGATACTTAACCACAAGTGCACGGCCGCGATGTAGTAATAATTTCTCGTAAGTACGAGGTCGATCCCACAGGAAAGATAGTGTACGTACATAGGAAAACTTACCGTGGATAAAAAAATCTTAGGAAAAACACTCCAATAAACAAAAATTTGATTTTAGGTTGAGAAAAGATTTATTATCTAATTTAAACTAAGAAATAAAGAAAAAGTCTTGGGGTCAATCGATCCAATCAATTGCGTCTCTTGAAATTCTGAAGGAGATAATTTAATAACTCAAATCCTTCGACTACGTCGCAAGTCTCGAATTCGGAATATTTAACGATAAAACAAAGGGTTCTTCAAAACTTCAACTTCTAGAATAAATCAGATTGTTAGAATCAAAGACGAGTACCATCGATTCGTGCAGCGCATATACTGAATATAAACTCACGCATAAACGTTACCGAACATAATCAAATGTCTAGGTTTTCAAAGGTTTCTAGAACGAAGTAGAAGAAGAAGAAACAAAACCAAAAAATTTAACTTTAAAACCAAGAACATACCTCCTTCGTTCATCCAAGATCTTCAATTGATCTTCACAATTAATCCCAAGATGGAATCTAGCTACTCATTATAATCATAGATATGTAAAGTCGTATTGAAAATATATTGAAAGACTAGGTAATCTGATTACAGGAATTGAAAACTGAATGAAAATTATGAATAAACTACCCTAATCTACTCCTAAAACTACTCTTAGAAAAACGTCAATATTCGAATCCCTTCAAAAACATAGAACTCCTAAATCTATTCTACTACCTACCAATCTATCTCAAACTAAAAAGGGAGTTAATCTATAAATCTCGTCGTCAGTTGTACGACGGTTCCCACTAAGTGCTCAGATGAGCTGGGTCCCTTTACGAAAGTTGTAGGTCTCGAAAAGTTATATGAAATCAACATATTATGGGCCTAAATAGACTTTCTGATTCGAGGGATATGGGCTTCCAAAGTTTCAGCTCTACGTGCTTCAACAGCTTGTACCACAGCTTCAATAGCTTGTACCTTGACAACAACCTCTTGAAACCTATGATTAAATTGCATTCGAAATCATTCCATTTAAGCTCAAAACGGTTCGAACGCTTGGGACACCATTCGAATGCCACGGACAACCATTCGAACGTTGCATCGAACGATAAAACCTGCTCTCTGAATCTTTCAAATGCACTTCAAACCTAAACTTGACGTGAGACCGTCCGACATACCGTTCGAACGCTTCTGTATACCATTTGAACGCCCTTGAGGACCGTTCGAACGCACTTCAAACGTCTACTCTATTTTAGTGTGAATTTATTCCTTTTTAGCTAAGATTCCTGAAAATAAACACAAACCTAAGTTAGTACAAATTAGAATTAAAATTAGCACAATTAAACATAATATAAAACTAACAGTTAGCTAATTAAGACATGTAGATTATACTTTTAGAGTACAATCATTTGTGTACGAGTAGGAGTAGTTATTTTTGTTTCTTTGTTTTCTTAGTTTATTTTTCATCCTAGTTGGGGGGTGTATTAGGCACCCCAACTCCTCTTTCTTCATCTTTTCATCTCATTCCACGCATTATCTTCATGCATTAAGGACAATGCATCATTCTAGTTAGGGGGTGAGAGTTGAGATTTTACCTCTATTTGTGTTTTTGTTTCTTTGTATTGCCCTCTATTAAAAAAAAAAAAAAATTCATGATTTCCTTTAGTTAGAGGTAGAGTTTAGATGGCATTTATGTTAGTGCTATTTCATTGCATATATCTAACACTCCATTGTTCATGGGGGAAGTCATAAGTCATATTGATGTCATTTTTTTTTAGCTTCATTGCTAAATATATTTTGTTACACTTCGATCTCTTTGTGGTATAATGATTCTTCTCAAGTATTATATTGAATGATGATCTTTCAATTACTTAGGATCTTTGATAAGAGGTTGAAGTATCTTATGGTCTCGGTATCATTTCCTTTTACAATCTAGCACATTCTTTCCTTATTCTTCTATATTGAGGTCTAGTTTGCATAGTGGATGTGTTGACTCTTTGTTTCTGAGTACCATGACATGACTTGAAAGAGTGCCATTTGAGATGAGAAAAGAGGAACATGTGCTTTTATTTTGCTAAAATTGATGCAATATCTCTCTATACTTGATCTCTTTATAGATTGTGCTTCATTCATGCTTAAGTAGAGGGGACTACTTTATTGTGCACAATTATGATGACGAGCATCAATCTTTACTTCCTCTAGCATGTTCATCTTTACATTAGTGGAGATTATTACTTTGTGAGCTTTAGAAGATTTGTCGCCTTTTGGAGCGTTTACATTTACTTAAGGATAGATTCTTCACCCTCATTTAATTCAATAGCTTCATTATATTTGTATTTGGTTCATGAGTTGAGTATTGATCTTGATATTAACACTTTTATTTTATGAAATGCTTCGGTTGTACAATTTTGGAAATGATCTTATACCATATTCTTCTTGATAGCCATTGTTCTTCCATTGCCAAACCATACATTTTCCTTGACCCTTGTTAATCTTTTACTTTTATCATTTGAAAAATGCAAAGTAATTTATTCTTTTGTAGCATAAAGGGACGCCTAGGAGAGAAAAAAGAGTGTTGCTTCATTACTAAAGTTGAAAAAAAAAAAAAAAAGAGATCGATTTGGAAATTTCAACACAAAAAGTGCACCTTGAAGTATAAAAAAGTAGATGTTGAAAAAAAAAAGAGGATGATGAAAGAAAAGAAGAAAAGAATGAAAAAGGAGTTCGAGAAAAAAAAAAAAAAAAAGAGAGAAAAACTAATTGATGTGAAAATAATTCGAGAAAGGGCAAGAAGTAGAGAAGAGTTTATCAAATGGTTAAAAAGGGAAAGAGTTGTAGTCGCTTTGCATTTATTATTTCATTTCTTGATCACACATGATATGACCATTTACTATCTCTTTACTCTCACCATTCACCTCTTCTACATTGCTATTTTCACATTTACATGGATTAGTGATCCAAGTTGTACTTGATTGAAGTTTTCAATAGAAAATAAGCTATATTTTGTCAATATCTTTGAATCAATTCCTAACTATGAATATTCTTTCATGGAGCTATGCTAAAGTCAATACACTTCTATTTTTTTGATTTTTGTAATTGGTATGTTCACTTGATGTGTCTCTTTATATTTACTCAATTGTTGAACATACCATTGTGAAAACCATGTGAGTCTTTTAATTGAGAGTGTATTCCTAGTGAGGTTTGGATCAAAACTTTAAAAAATGGATTTATGTTTAGAGAGGTTTTGAATTGAACTTTTCATCATGATATTTCACACACTCACCTAAACTTCTCTTTTACATAGCGTGTGGCATGATCTTGTAAGTGTTAAAAAGTGAGAGTAGAATGCATTGATTGAGGTTTAATTAGTTGTTGTTTCTCACTCTCGTCTAAATGTTGTAACTCATAAAAGGATGTTTGTGGGTATCATCAATGGAAACCCTCACGAGACACCACTCGTCCACTAGAGCAACCTAGGGGTTTAAAGACTTGATACATAAGCTAAATGCATTCGGGACTCCCACGAAAATGGAGATTATCATTTATACATACTTGCTTTAGTTTTAGTATTTTTCTAGGGACTAGCAAAAAGTAAGTTGGGGGGTGTGATTGCACTCTAAAAATGCAATTATATCACCTTAATTTGCCAATTATTAGCCTTAATTTAGGAGTTTATATGTTTCTTTAATTAGATTTTAGTATCAACTAAAGTTATTCTGCTTTGTATAGGTTTTGAGCTTAATGTGGAGGGTTTTAGGTACATTTCGGATGAAGGAAGAGTGTGTTTTTCAAAAGGATGTTGTCAATGTACAAGCTGTTAAAAGTGTGGTACAACTAGCTGAAGCACACATAGCAAAAACATTGAAGGGTCATATCTCCCAAGCCAGAAACGCTACCGGAACCCGTAATATATCGATTTAATATAACTTTCAAAGATCTATTCAAATAAGTTGACCATACGTACAATGGCTTAACTATACGTACCTTGGTTCAACCGTATGTATAGTACTGTTCATCGTAGGTACAGTTTGCCAAAATTTCAAACTTCAGAAGGCTGTATTCAGTATATATGGGACCGTACGAAGTCCGTACGTACGGTCTTTTGGACCGTACATACGGTCCCAAAGCCCCCTATTTGGTTTTCACTACTATATCTCTGGAAATTGATGGGATTTTTTGTATCTATCTCCATTTTAGATTAGATTTTCAGTTGGTACGAATTGTAGAGAGAGAAAGTGGGTTTATATTATATTTTCCTTCATTTTTGTATACTTTCTTTGTAAACAAACCCCAATCTCTTCTTCAATTAGTGAGAAATTTGCAATTCTTCACATTCTACTTCATAGAATCAAGTAACTAAACTCATCCTTGGATGCAATTGTAAAGATCTACCAAGGATCTTTAAGGTCTTCAATGGAGGTATAGACACTTCAACGAATTATATCATAATTTCTTCATATTCATCTCAATTGTGTTGTAAATCTACAAAAAACTTAGATTCATAATCACTTTTGGTAATCTCTATACACAATTCCGTAATTAGTATAGATATTGCACAATTAATGATTTGCTTCTAAGATTCTTAACAATTGAACACCAATTTACATCTAATTGAGTATGAATTCCCGTTCTTATGGTCTAAATCTTTCGAATCAAGGATCCGCAGAGTGATTCCTTGATTTGAGTAATTAAATCCTCTATTGAGACACTTGTAGAGAACTCATAGATTAGATCAATTATATCCAAGCTTTCCATTAATTGTTCTTAACTTTAGTTAGAATTGTTTTAAATACGTATTGTAATTAGTTTAGCTTGGTAGTTAACACACCCTCACCATTGAAACAATTTTTGGTCTTATTTGTAGTTAATTTCAATTTGCTAAGTAACATTGTAATTCGACTCAATTGGTTGGTTGTTTTGCTCTTATGTCTTGCCTATATTGGGTTTGATCCTTTTGGAGAACAATATCGGTACTTGCAGAAATTTTACTTCGATCGCGACACCCGTGCTCTTGCAAGAGGCTTAATTTCATCATCTCTGGAAGAGCAATTCAAATACAAACAGGTTGGCTTAGGTTCTAGTTGAAACCATTGCAATGTTACGGTATTTAGCATAACTTAGTCAGTATCTAATTTTTTTTATCCTGCGTGAATTCTAGCGCCAACTTTGCATGTTTGGATAACCGTTTCTCATAGTTTGACCCTAATCTTATTAGGTTATTATTGAATATTACTCCACCGCACCTGCTCTTGAGTGTGTTAAGTAGATCAAGTCACTCTCTCACTTTTTTTTAGTTTCTAACTTAGATTTATTTGTATTTAGGAGTAGGGTAGATATAGAACTTGTGTTTTCCTTTATTTTTTTGTACTTTTCTTTATTTTCTTTGTAACCAAACACTTCAATTTCCTTCAATCAATGTTAGATTTACATTTCTGCAAGTATATTATCATAGAATCAAGTAGTTAATCTTCTACTTAGATGCAATTGTGAAGACCTACCAAGGAATTCAAGTGTTTCAATGGAGGTATATGAATTACATTGATTCATCTTTTGATTTCTCTAAATTAATCTTAATTAAGTTGTAGTTCTATAGAAAACTTAGATTCATAATCACTATTGGT
Source organism: Euryodendron excelsum (assembly GCA_033060915.1). Lineage (NCBI taxonomy): Eukaryota > Viridiplantae > Streptophyta > Magnoliopsida > Ericales > Pentaphylacaceae > Euryodendron > Euryodendron excelsum. Next base: position 9,515,194 of record CM065395.1, read on the forward strand.
AATTTTTATGCACAATTCTCAAATTGGTATAAGAATTGCACAATTGTTGGTTTGCTTCTATGATTCTTTGAATTAAATAAAAATATATAATCAATTAAGCATGAATCCAAGATTCTATGATCAAAATCTTCCGAATCAAAGATCCATGAAGTGATTCTTGATTTGATTTATACAATTCTCTATTGAATTTCTTGTAGGAATTGGTATATTGACTCAATTGTATCCAAGCTTTCTTAATTGCATTTAAATCTAACTTTAATTGCTTTCATTAATTAGTTGTTAATTGTCTTGGATTAGTTTAGCTAACTCAATCTCTCCCCATAACAAAGGTTTTTGGTTTTCTTTTACCTAGATTTAATTTACTTAGTTGCTATTCAATTCAAGTTAGTTTAATATTCCCTAAGTGTTATTAACCTATACTTGGCTTGGTACTCGAGGAAATTAACTCTAGTATTCACCGGACTTATACTTTAATCGTGACACCCGTTTTCAGGCAGGGAAGCTCAAATTCACTTCATCTTTGGAAGTGTTTCAAAAATTCTCCCACCTAGCAACTCCTTGCTTCACCACACCACTAATTCATGTGTTTAACATAATTAAACATGTTTAGGCTAATTAATCATCATTAGTAATAAGCTAAGTATGGATATTAATTAAGCTAATTAATCATGCTTAAAATATATCAATTCTCATATAATATATTCTCATTAAAACATGCCAATCAAGTTTCTTGATTAAGGAAATCATGCACTTAGAAGCATGTTATTAAGCTAAGTATGATGTTAAGCAAGATAGGGTTTTACAGTTTTCTAGTTTAAGGTTATCACTTTTATATATGAGTTTTAGAGTTAGAGAGCAACTTTAGAGAGTTTTGCTAGTCTTTTACATAGTTTTTCATAGTTTTTTTTTCAATTTCTGTAATTAGAATTCAGTTTTTTAATACAATTTCAATATATAATTGCGTATTTATCATGGTGATAAGTAGTTAAATCCCATCTTGGGATTAATTGGGAAGATCAATTGAAGATTTCGGATGAACAATAGAGGTAAATTGGTTTTCAGTGTTTAAATCTTTTTCTTCTTAATTTTTTGGGATCAAACCTTAAATATTTATAAAAACTTTTACTAAGTTCTATAATATTTATGCACGAACCCTAGTTCTGTATATTTATTGCACGAATCGATGATATGCATTTATGATTCTAACTTGATTAAATCTAGGTTTGATGGTTAAAGAGCCAACGCTTTTATTGTTATATCTTCCAAATAAAAGATTCATGACGCAATTAGTTATTTGAGTTATCACAAGCCTCCATTAGAATTTTGGGTGAAGTAATATGGATCAATTGGTCTCACATTCTTATTTTATTAATTCAAAACAGTTTTCATAGTTTAGTTTAGAATAAATAAACACCATTAAAAGTATTAATTATTTGTCTTTTTAGAAGTAGTTCCATTGTTTTGTGATTTCTGAGTGAGTGTAGGAGGTCTTCATCATCTTGTCAAATTTCTTTAACGATTCAATCCCAGACTTCACTAGGTTATATTGCTTCGCCATTCTATGCTTGGGATATCTGAGGATCTTTTCGAAGACACTGTTTGGTGCAAGTCATATAACATAAGATATTTGCATTCTTTGATTAATAAATTTGTAATATCAAAGAGATCCTTGATATTAGCATGATAATAAATGGTGGTTAAGGTTTTATGAATGATTTTGGGCATTTTCTTAGGAATCTCAGGGGTTTACAACATTTTATAATCATGATGTATTTTTTCTCTCTTTATTGTAATAGCTTTATAAACAATTTTGGCCAAACAAAACCTTGATTTTGAATTTTAATAGAGGGTGAAAATGTAATGATTTAGTTCAATAGGATAAAATAATATTAACTCATAGTTTAGAGGGATCAAAGAGTAACTAATTCTTTTCTTTTCTTTTTTTACTTATTTTGAAATATTGGATTACCTTGACTTTTTTTAAAAAAATTAAAGGCCTTCCATAGAAAAAGTAAAAGTTAAAGAACGACCTGTATGACATAAAATGAAAAGGGCAAAATAATTATTTTACTTTTTTTTTTTAATTTGTTTCCAAATTTGTTCGGAATTTAACCATTGAATTACATCATCTACTGTCCTTGTCATAAACACCAGAAACCACGTAGTTTGGTTAGACAATGGAGGTAAGTCTCTAATTCAAGGGCCCTCATTTTTTTTAATAAAATATTAAAATAAGTTATTAATTCAACATGATTGTAAGATATTTATCAATACTATACTGACAAACTTTTTTTTTTTTTTTTTCTCTGGGCACTTCCGAGAAGCCAATTGCTTTGTACCAGAATGGCAAACTCGTTTTCACAAAGGCAGATATTTTGCTGGGTACGTTCAAACATGCACTTCAGCACATGCCCTCTAATTTATAGTTTTTACGCCACCATTAGATTGGATTACAAGTCTTTGTCATTAGAAAATTATGTATACATATAGGCCATTCTGCGTCTGTGACGGATCATTGGTCGCAAGAAGTTCACCTTTTTCGTGGAAACCGTGCTCTTATACGAGCTCGAGAAACTCTTGTACAAGTAGTTGATAAAAAATTTAAACACCCTGTAATAAAAAAAAAAAAAGATAAAATTATATTGATAATTTTTCTGAGGTATATAACAAATGACAAATGCTAACATGTGTTATAAAGAAACATTTTAAGTAAATTTTGTATAGTTATGCATAGTATTAATAATTATGATTTCAGTATTGAAAATTATAAAAACACAAATTCTAATACTTTACCAATACCTATGTAGGTCTGTGACAACCCGTTACTTACTCTAGTACCTTGGTTGTTGAGATTTTGAGTTTCATTTCCCCCAGTGATGGTTTCTATTGTCATTTATTTATGGTTGTTGAGTTTATTGAAAGATTGTGAGACTTTCTCGAAGAGATAAGTGTCTAGTCTAATAAGTTTCTCATTATGCAATAATTTCCTATCAATTGTATAAAAAAGTTCTAACAATTTGTACAACTATACAAAACATATTTAAAATCGTTTCTTTATCAATCCTCACTTTTGTTACACTAATGTGAAGCAGAATATCAAATGCAATATTCAGACCTTTAACTGAAAGTTTTGTAAAGATACCCACATGCGGGCACCAATAACAAGTAGTACAAAAAATAGAAATTGGAAATTCAATTTTAGAACAATTAAAGAATTTGAAAAAAAAAATTGATGGAAAAAATTATGAAAGTTAAAGTAAAAGAAGGTTTGATCACTTCTTTTCTTCGTCGTTGTTGACAACAACTCCCAAATCAAGAGTCTTTACTTTGAACCTCTCAAGCTTCTGCGATAACTCTTCCACGGATTCATGAATGCTCCTTGTCGAAATCGAAAGTATTAATTCATCACATTCTTCTTTTATTAATTCAAAACAGCTTTCATTGTTTAGTTCAGAATAAATAAACACCATCAAAAGTATTAATTTTTTTTTTTTTAATCTTTTTAGAAGTAGTTCCATTGGGTTGTAATTTCTGAGTGAGTGTGAGAGGTCCCCATCATCTTGTCAAATTTCTTTGAGAATTCGATTCGGGACTTCACCAGGTTATATTGCTTTGCCATTCTATACTTGGGATATTTGAGGATCTTTCCGAAGATACTGTTTGGTACAAGTCATATAACATAAGATATTTTTTAGTCTTTGATTAACAAATGTGTAATATCAAAGAGATCCTTGATTTTAGCAGGATAATAAATGGTGGTTAACATTTTATGAATGATTTTGGGCATTTTCTTAGGAATCTCAAGGGTTTACAACATTTTATAATCATAAAGTATTTTTTGCTCTCTTTATTTTAATAGCTTTATAAACAATTTTGGCCAAACAAAACCTTGATTTTGAATTTTAATAGAGGGTGAAAATGTAATGATTTAGTTCAATAAGGTAAAGTGATATTAAATCATGGTTTAGAGGGATCAAAGTGTAACTAATTCTTAATTTTTTTTTTTTTTTACCTATTTTGAAATATTGGATCACCTTGACTTTTTATTTTTTTAAATTGAAGGGCTTCTGTAGAAAAAATAAAAGTTAAGGGATGACTATGTATGAGATAAAATGAAAAGGATCAAATAATTACTTTACCCTTTTGTTTTTAATTTGTTTCCAAATTTGCTCCGAATTCAACCATTGAATTACATCATCTACTATCCTTGTCATAAACACCAGCAACCAGGTTGGTTGGTTGGTTGGTTGGTTAGACAATGGAGGTAACTCTCAAATTCAGGAGCCCTCATTTTTTTTTTTTTTTGGATAAAATATTAAAATAAGTTAATAATTCAACATGATTATAAGATATTTCTATATACTAAACTGACAAACTTTTTTTTTTTTTTTTTCTGGGCACTTCCGACAAGCCAATTGCTTTGTACCAGAATGTCAAACTGGTGTTAGCAAAGGCAGATATTTTCCTGGGTACGTTCAAACCTGCACTTCAGCACATGCCCTCTAATTTATAGTTTTTACGCTAGCATTAGATTGGATTACATGTCTTTGTCATTAGAAAATTATACATACATATAGACCATTCCGCCTCTATGATTATGGGTGAAGCTAGAAATTTGTTTTGGGGTACCAAATTTTTTTATTTTTGGCTAAAATGTCCAGATCTTCAGTTGACTATTCTGCCAAACTACACATGAACTATATAAATTTTATGTTATACATTGATTATATTTTAAATATTCTTTGCACATATTTCTAAATTGAAGTAATTAGAAAAAAAGTTTACATGAAAAATAAAATCTAGTTCTGTCAGTTTTAGAAAAATATAGTTTTGTTTATTATTTTGGTTTTTTGTTTTGTGTGTTTGAGAGGTAAGTCTACTTGTTGAATTGGTGCAAATTAAAAGTCCACAAACTATTAAATTTTTAAAGTTTTGGATGGTGCTCATTAGAACTCATAATCTTTTGAATTTAATGGGTTAGGAATTTAGATATACAAAGAATAAAATAAATAAGTCTCATAGCTCCACTGTACAAAATTTTAATATTATATTCGGTTAGGCTTTAGTTTTAAACTATGGGGATACTAGTCCAATAGACCCTTTTATGAAATTATGTATACATCCTACATAAAAAATAAAAATAAAAAGATTGTACGAAAACTGGAGGGTGCCAATACAAAATCAGGGTGTCAACACATAATTTTGCTAAACTATGTATATATACTATATATAGGGGTATTGCACAAAAGGTGGGGGGTGCTAATACAAAAATTAAGGTGTCAATATATTAGAATTTTGCTAAAACACTACGTATATCTACTATATATAAGGGTATTGCAAAAAAAGCATGGCACCCCCACCTACAAGGGTAACTTCGCCCCTATCTGTGACCGATCATCATTCGCAAGAAGTTTACCTTGTTCGTGGAAACCGTGCTCTTATACGAGCCAAGAAAGTAGTCAATTAAAAACTTAACCACCCCGTAATAAAAATAAAATCATATTGATAATTTTTCTGCGGTATATAACTAATAACAAATGCTAACATGTGTCCTAAGGGTACGTTTTAAACATACTTTGTATTATTATACATAATGTTGGTAATTATAGTTTCAGTATTAAAAATTATGAAAATACAAGTTCTAACACTTTGCCAATACCTATGTAGGTCAGTGACAACCGATTGCCTACTCTAATACCTTGGTTGTTGAGGTTTTAAGTTTCATTCTCTTTAGTTGTGGCTTCTATTGTCATTTATTTATGGTTGTTGAGTTTGTTAAAAGATTATGGGACTTTCTTGAAGAGATTAGTGTCCAGTTTGATAAATTTCCCATTATGCATTAATTTTCTATCAATTGTACAAAAAAAAGTTTCAACAATTTATATAACTAGACAAAACATGCCTAAAATATGCGCTAACTAATATAAGAAAGTATTGTTTTTTTTATCATTCCTCACTTTTGTTGCACTAATGCGAAACAGAATATCAAACGCAATATTCAAACCTATAACTGAGAGTTTTGTAAAGATACCCACATGCGGGCACCAATAACAAGTAGCACAAAAAATAGAAATTGGAAATTCAATTTTAGAACAATTAAAGAATTTGAAAAAAAAAAATTTGATGGAAAAAATTATGAAAAGTTGAAGTAAAGAAGATTTGATCACTTCTTTTCATCATCCTTGATGACAACCACTCCCAAATCAAGAGTCTTTACTTTGAACCTCTCAAGCTTCTGCGATAACTCTTCCACGGATTCATGAATGCTCCTAGTCGAAATCGAATCTTCGTCCACCTCATAGAGGGTCGGAAGAACATCAAATCCATCCGAATTCAACTGGCCTTGAACTTTCGCCGGAAGCTTTTCGCATAACTCGGAGATGGCTTTGACTCTAGATTGCTTTAGCCTTTCTATGATGAACCTTTCAAGCCTCTCCTCTCTTTCGATCTCCGAAAAGAATTTTCTCAGTAAAGATTCGCGGCTTCTGGTGTTGAGTTCGTCCATGCACTCGATGAGAATCAGAAGAAGCTCATCCACCGCCTCTTTTTCTCCTTTCGGAGTCTTTCCTGTTGATGGCGATAAATGAATTCTCTCTTCCGAACTCGAACCATAATTTTTAATGGGTGGTTCAGAAAATTGAACGTAGAATTGTGGAGGCTGATTAAGATCAGAAGATTGGTTATGAAGTTCATCTTGGGGTGGATGGGATTCGAAACACGAATCGTAGCTGGATATAGCCATATTTCTTGAGGGATTTGGAAGTTCTAGTACTTCCGGATGGTGATATTCTTGAGCGAATCTTTCTTCAAGCAATTGAGGATCGGGATTCATATCGTAGCTGAATGGCGGTCTGGTGGGCTGTGGAAATTCAGGCAGCACAAAACTGTAACGAGGATCACTCATGAGCATGTTTTGGTGTGAAAACTAGTGAAGGAAGATGAAAGTTATGGTAACTGAAGACAATGCCTTCGGATATATATACACATAGCAAGACCTATCGTGCTATATATAATATATATGGATGTAGGTAACTTGTTGACCAATCAATATTCCAATTTTGAATGAATCAAACTTAGGATATATTCAAACTTATACAGTGCAACCTACAGTGCAACTGTAATAGGACTACTAACTATTTACAATGTTTATATACGCGGCAGATGCTAGTGTCTCATTTTTAGGTAGTCAACACATTCTTCAATCAATTACATAATTCACATGATCAACCGTTCAAGAGAAACAATTTGTTAGTAAGCCCTTATAATTTGATAAAATTGTATTTTTTTTACCCAGTGCTCGTAAAGGAAAATTATAAACAAATAAATAAATTTGGTAGTTGAGATTTGTTATATAAGTAAAATTGTATGAATAATATACCTGAATATCACGTGTGTAACAGTAATAGAGAAGACTTCAATTACCATGTACATTTGCCAACTGCAAAAACCAATCGATCACTGTAAAACAAAGTAATTATATTATTAATTTATTACTAGGGATTAAAAATAATATAATAGAAAAAAATAAATTACAAGAAAGAAAAATAAGATTACAAGAAAAATATAATTTCGTAGTATAAAATATAGAAAGATTAGAAAGAAAGCAAAACAAAACTGTTAACCATAAAATATTAGAGCTAGAACTACAAAATCTAGTTTAGTAAACGTTTACACTCCTATATTAGAAGACATAAACAAATCACAAGAACAATTTAGTAATAAGTAAATGGATATTATTGAAAAGTACAGTAAGTTCTATTACTTGTAATTGCATTCTCAATTTTTTGGCACCGCCACTATTTGTTGTTCGGCCATGCAACGCACATTCGCTAGTGGTTGTATTTCAGATTGACCTTCTTCACCATGATCTCCACTGGAAAGGCCTCATTATGGTAATGCATTAAAGTTTCAATCCAAGGTCCTAATGCATTAAAGATTCATCAAGCAAGATATTTACGGGCATTTTGAGAAGCAAAATGAACAAATGATTCCACCAATAAATCAAATATATTCATTATATATGTTGGATATATAGAACTCTGTAGATTCTAATTAAGTGCCGATCCTCAATCCTCATTCTTCAATCTTTTCCTAATATTATGCGCAGGATTATTGAGACAACTTGATGACATGCACCTTGTATAAACTTCAGTTTTCACTTTTGACATGGGTTGTTATTTCATTCTGCATCCAAGTCAATAACCCCATTAGGCATCATGAAGAGGCAGTGAATCCACAAGTGTTCCTGACATGAAGAATTTCTCATTGATGTTTGGTAAGGGTAGTTCATTAATTTTGCTACTTTCTACTACGTCCAGAATATGGCAATCTATTGACACCTAAGTGCAGGTGCGGCGATCTACTCAAAATGTGTAAAACGTGACAAATACATTTATATAAAAAATAAAAAATAATACATACAAATCATAGCTAATGTTAACCTATAATTAAGGGCTCTAATTTGTACTTTTTAGAGTACAATCATCTACTACATTGAAGGGCTTTAACCAACCTAGCGCGATAACAGTTGCAGCAACTTGCTTGTTCATTTATCCTCTATTGCTTTGTCTTTTTTTTTTTTTTTTTTTTTTTTTTCCTTCTTCATTATAGTTAATGTACATACATTTGGTAATTTTCATTTCCCCCCATAAAACACAGCCCCACCCCAACCCCCCCCCCACCCCCCCCCCCCCCCCCCCCCCCCCAAAAAAAAATCTATCCATTTTTTGAAGGCCTCCAATTTCAGCAGTAACTACTCTACCAATCAATAAAGATTATTGATTGAAGTTGAATAAACCTGGATTGGAGGTTGAAACTTTCATTTAGTCCAAATTCACAAGGCCATGTTGGCCAAGATTCTAGTGAATACCTGCAAAAAGCTTAATTTTCGGTTCGTAATCTTCTTATCTATTGACAATGAAGACTACATGCATGCATGTACTCCTCTTGAAGAATTACAAAACTATGTTTTATGATAGATTTACAACTTTTTATCTCATCTCAATTTATTATCTAGAAGAACAAGTTGCCATCAACTTATTGTCTATCTCCCAGGCTGCTGTCAATAATAACGGCATCATAAGAACACAGAAGTGGTAGGGAAACTGATTTGTAAAATCTTTTGCCACGCATCTAGAATTGGACTAGGGAGTTTTTGGGATCACAATGGTTTGAAACTGCAATGGTTCTTCTCTTGAATGTACTTGTTTTAGAGCAGTGAATGCCACACAATCCAACTGAATTTTGGAGCCTGAGTCAGCTTCTAATTAACATGAATAGGAAATGAAGTTGTTGGTTTACTTTCATTAGTTTCAGAATTTCCATGACACAAGTGAAAAACAAAAAAAAAAAAAAAGAAGAATAAAGAATTAGATTCAATAAATATCAGCCGCACACACACACACACAAATATATATATATATATATATATATCAATGCACATTACGATAATGAGTGTTAGCTGGCCAAACCATCATTCAATTTGCAGCCACCTGACAATAACTAACAGTCTTTGGTAGAAGACTTTGTGCCAAACTCTACACAATTTGGAGTTTCTTTCATGTCTTCAAAGCCAACCTGGGATACAAGCATCCATAAAAGTGAGTAGTCTACAAGGGCCTAATCCAATCATCTACATTAAATTGATAATGGCGGAAATGTTAAGACAATTATCTCAAGTTGCAATCAAAGCTTTGCTGTTTTGGCTGCTATAAAATTCTTTGGCTGTTCTTCTTTCTTTATTTCTGGTCAAAAATTTGTGCCCATCATATATAGAATGAACACGGATTCGATTCTTTTCGGTGGTCATAATTATATTTTGTTCAATTTCGTTTATATATATAAATATATTTTGTTAAAGTCATTCCATTGTCCAAATGGTTGCCCCTAATTGAATTATTTGGTTCATTGAGATTTTGGTTATTATAGATAGGTATATAATACTAATTTGCCAGTATGGTTGAGAAGTTCCAAAACCAGGTCCATATTCTGACCAACTAATGGCTCTAATTATTCCTTTATTTAAATTTTAATGTATTTTTTTATTTTTTTCAGCTCTTTTAGCGTATCACTGTGGTAATTGCTGATAACTCCATTGTATTACCTAAGTAATATATATATATCACAAGTTGGCTACCTGGATCAGATTTTATACAAAATCACAACAATTAAATATTTTTAGATTATTTTGCAACATGTCAAGTTTTTTTTTTTCAGTTATCATTTAATCAAGAATACTAGATTGTGCAACCACAATTTTATCAAACGATATGTGTAGCACTATTTTTGAAACAAAAATAAAATTATAAAAATGAACAAGTTTGCATTAAAATAGGTAAATTATCTAAATATTCAAACAAAAAGTTATATTTATTGGGAACAAATATACAGAATTGTAACCCTACACAAGCGCAATAAGATTTTTTATTTTTATTTTATGGGTTTATGAAATTGACACAGTTTTAGCCAACTTTCGCTTGGTAGTGTTTTAGAGAAATGGTTGATGTCGCAGGCTTGCAAGCACAAAGTACATGCGTGGAAACCTTGAGGTGTTGACCTATATATACATCATATAACAAGACTGTTTGAAGTGGCAAGTAGCTGCCTAATTAAAATTCAAACGTCAATCTTTGACAATTATTTGAATTTTCCCAATTCTATAAGAACAAGTCTTCGATGATCCTTGTGATAAAAATTGTTATTGGATGAGATTCCATGTTGCAGCCACATAGTCATCTGATTAGGCATTTTGAGTAAGAACCTAAACCAGAAGGGGTTTGTGATAAGAAAGCATTCTTGTTGATATCATAACTTGATGAAGCTTGGAAGTCCACAAATTATGTCACACCCTTCTATCTTGTTAAGGTCAAACATATATATGGTATTTGCAATTACTTAAAACTTCATTTGGAGATGTACGTTTCGTTTCCTCCAAGGCAAATCCTCCCAAATCTAATCCCCATATCTTGAATTGCACCAACTTCAGCAGTAACCATTTCGCCAGCCAATGAAAGGCTGCGCGTTTACTTTGAATCAACCTCAACACTCCTTTTGAATGGAGGTTGCAACTTTCATTTAGTCCAAATTCGCCATACCGTGTCTGCTTAGATAGTTTTTGGTTTATATTCTTGTCATCTATTGTAATGAAGTTTATGAATACTCCTTTTGGACCTTGAAGAATGATTTTGCTGACCAACTCACAAATTTTTATATCTATTTTATCCAATCAATCCGACAGAATAACTTGTTGCTCACCAACATCTTCTCTTTACCCTGCTGATGTGTTCGATAATAGAATCATAGCATGAAAGGGGTCCGCAGAGACACCATCCAACTACCTACATTGAGTGGATTACAGCAACTACCCTTCCATAATTGATATTTTGCCTAATATTAGGCAATAGTTCCTTGAAATCTTCAATGTCACTGAACCTTTTGGGAGTTTCTTTTAACTGTCGCTGATGAAGATCTTGGCCTGTTGTTAGTTGTCATTCTGTTGCTGTTAATCAAATCCTAGCCACTAAAAAAACAATTAAAGAAAAAAATGGTCTCTCTGCCACAAACATTTTTTCCATTCTCTTCTTCCCTGATTTTAAACAAAATTTTTGTAGAAGGATGCACATTGGCTGGTATGTCAAGGCACCCTAGCTGGTTTTGTAGCAAAAAACTTGTCGAAATGCAAGGCCTAAAATTGTCACTAGTCTACTTTCTAACTCTCATTCTGAGAAAGGTGTTGAGATATATACGTTTATTTAGACCAAATGTCCATGCAACTTCCTGATTTGTGCTGCATGCATTTTATAAAATAAATCACGAATTCTAGAAAAAATTAATTTTTTTTGCAAATTGTGTGTAAGTCAAAGTTAGCGTGAAATTAACAGAAACAAAGAATAAGAAATTTTTATTTATCAGACGTGGTTCATAATCTAAACATACCAAAACAAATTTACATTTGTTAGGGTTCATGGATAATCGATTGAGTTGGGTTGAGAATATGCATTGTTTAACAGTTTCATGTGTTTTCCTCTTTCACAACTCCATCAAAATTTACAGACTTTATTTTGAAGCGCTCGAGCTTTTGCAATAGCTCTTCTCCTCGTTCATGGAGGCTGCATGCCGATGTAGAGTTCATCCTCAAGTCCCTTTGCATAGTAAAGTTAGCATGGCCTCCTGAGCTTCTTTTCATGGTAGACCTTTCCAATGGAATCTCCTTTTCAAGCTCAGAAAAGCACTTCCTGATGAAAAATTTACGGCTTTTAGTACCCACTTGCTCCAAACATTGTATTAGAATGTTAAGTAGCTCGTCAACCACTTCTTCCTCGGCCTCTGCTGTCAATGGCTGTGTCATCGGTTCTGTCACAGGTGCATGACAGTGATGGAGAAATTGGAGAGAGAAAATTTGATCTATAGGCTCGCAGGACTCAGAATCTGTATGAGAACTGAACATAGGTCCAGAGGGTTGAGGAAATTGCAGTAGTTCTGTATCCTAATATTTGTATGGCATTCCTTGGATAGGTGTATGAGAAAATTTATTCAGATTGTAACCATGTTCAGGTCTTGAGGGCAGAGGAAGTTGCATGAGTTCGGAGCCGCTAAGGCAGTGAGTTATGGATTGGTTTTGCATTCTTAGGGTTGACAAAATTGATGGAATTTGATGAACTTTGGGTTGTTGAAGTAAAATGGATGATGTTGCTATCCAATGCTATGCTATATATGCTAGGCGTTGAGGATTGATCAATATATATATATATATATGCATTTTAGAAGACGTGTGAAGTGGCAACTAGCTAGCTGTCTACTTGAAATTCAAACATCGAATTTTTCAGGATTATTTATAGATTCCCAACCTGGAAGACCAAGTCTTATACTACTGTGACAATGTATATATTCTTCATGCACGCAAGCTGCTGGGTGAATTTCTATTTATGTACATCCATGAGGTGATGTAATTATTGTAATTAAAAATTATTTTGATACGTAATTTGTTTTAAAATAAAATTTTGTAATTCAATCTACAAAAGTTGTATATTTTTTTTATTTGTATAGCATTTTTCATTGATATTAAACCTCCTATATCAATGATGAGCCATTGATTATGACCTACACACACGTATTTGACATTCCAAGAGGTCATCAGAATGAGCCCTAGCTGCATACATTTGTGTAGTCATTGTCTTTCAGATCGACCTTCTTCTCCATTGCCGGTGGTTTTTTCCCTCATCAACGGTCATGTCCATCACCGAAGTCACATATTAGGCAGATTCACGTAATATTTGACACGGTTGGCAGCATAGACGAGTCGTTATGAAGCTGTGATGAGATTTTTTTTTAAAAAGAATGGTAACTTTTTGAGACAAAATTAACAAAAAAATATACCACCCTTATAATGCTGATTCTTAACGGTCAGCCCTTACGCAACATGCACCTGAGGACCTGTATCAGAGAGTCATGACCTTCCTATATATTGCTTCGTATGATCAATGTCCGACTTCAGTCTTAGCTTTCATTTAGTCATTCTTTGTAGGGTTAATTTCATGTTATACCTTTACACTTTATACAAATCTTATTTCAGAACTTTCATTTTCGATTGTAATAATTAAATCATTACACTTCTAATTTGTTGTAATCCCAACCTTTTACTAACTTCGTTTAGCAAAAAGATAAAAATTCACACGTGACAAGTATATAGCCAAAATAAGAGGGTAAAGGTGTAAAATCTAATTCATTTCCCTAATAATTTACAACAAATCTCTCCAAAATCATTTTTGTAATTAACTCTATGAAGTATAATATAACTAGGTTTTATGTAAAAAAAAAAAAAACCCTAATTTAACTCAAGTGCAATACGCGTGAATCTTTAGTTGAAAAAATACTTAATTTTATATTTTTGCTCTTTGAAAAAAACCATGTGCTTGTCACATGAAGCAAGCAGAAGGTTGACATTGCAACAAATTAAAAGTGTAAGGGTTCAATTGTTATAATTAAAAATAAAAGTTCTATAGTGATATTTGAATAAAGTATAAGGTACAAAATATAATTTACCCTTCTTTGTATTATGAAACTCTCCTCACGCCTCTACTAAGCTAAGTTTCATTGAACACCTCCAAACTGATTCTAGATTACTCTTGGAACTTAATAAATGATTTTCCTAAACAATTTTACAACTTTTTATTGCATCTCTACCCAATCAGGCAGAAGAACAAGTTGCATATCAATATCTTCATTTTCCTCCATTGCTGCTGCTGCTGCTGTCAGTGATGGCGTAATGAGAACACAAAAGTGATATAAAAATTGATTGGCTGGTCGCTCTTTTGGCCACTTTAAACTCGCATTTTAACTTTGAAACGGTATTAATGGGTTTTTTGGATCACAGTGGCTTGAAATCACCATGATTATCCTTTTGATCATTCTCTCCTTTCAAACGAAAGCAGACAAATACAGCTAGTTGTTTTTTGGGGTCTTTCATTTAATCCCAGCTGCCACATAAAACTTTGAGCTTCCATGCACGTGATTACATTGAGTGTTAGCTGCAAACCAATAAATCAAACTACAACCACCAGATTACATCGAACAGTCCAAGCAAAGGCTTCGTCCATAATTGTACATACTATTCGGAAGAGTAATGCCATACAAAGTCACAGACAGAAATTTGTATACACAAAAAAGTTTTGTACAAAATATTGTGGTTAAAAGTAAGAGTTTCTATACATAAAAAAATTTTATATAAATTTTTCAAACAAAGTGATTCTTCAATGTCAAACTAAAACACCTTCCGTTTTGGTTTAAAATTTAAAAAAATGCCATGTCACGTAATACTCTTGAAATTTTATGTACAAAAATTATGTGTGAATAAAATTTTCCCCGAGAATAATACTACACCTGTAGGAAGAGTATACAAATATTTGTTAAAATAACGTGATTAAATAACAGCCTTTCACTTTAACATAAAAAAATCATAAAGATGGTTTTTAATTGCAAAAGGGCCTCGAAGGGCCGCCGCCACATCATTATGAAAGGATTTTTTGTATAACTTTTTTGAAATATTAGAATTTTTCATATGGCTAAACTAGAGCATTTTTACTTTAAAACAAAACACCTATCTATATGGCTCTTAATTACGAAAATCATTATAGCCACATAATCCTAGTGGAGTTTTTTTATATAATTTTTTGTAGGATAATGTTATACAAGCAAAAAATTCATACAAAATTTCAATACGAAATGATTTGTCTTAACGAGAGCATTTTACTTCAAAACAAGCACTTACCGTAATAGCTTTTAATTACAAAACTATCACTGTCATTACTACTGTCACGTCATTTTGTATGCAAATTTTTATAAGAATAACATTTTTCTTTTTTGTATTATTAAAATTTTCGTATTTGTAATTTTCTTATGTCGCCAAACACTAGCATGTGTGGCTACAGGCTTTGGTAATTCTTCATTGTTTTCCATATTGTTGTATGTTCTAGCTTGTGGGACATAGTAGATTAAAATTTTACGACCTGGTTGGAGAAACAACATCAACTTTATGTTTATATGAATCAAAGAATCTGATCAAGAACCAAAACAAAAAAGATTTACAATAGTTAAAGTCAGTCTTCCAACTTAAGCTTAGGATGGTTTTGTTTCAGAGTTTCCTTTCGGTTCCTCCTTGACGACGCCATCTAAATTTGGAGTCCGAATTTTGAAGCGTTCAAGCTTGTGGGAAAACTCTTCCATTGTTGTATTGAAGTTGTACACTGAAGTAGAATCACCATCTAGACCTCTTCGATTGCTGGTAATTGTTGGGACATTCATTTCATCCGAATTCACTTGGCCGTTTGCGGGAAACTTTTTGAGTAACTCTGAGATGGTTTTAACTTTTGAACGTTGCAATCTTTGTACAATGAAACGTTCTAATGTTGTCTCCTTCTCAATCTCAACAAAGAACTTTCTGAGCAAAAATTCACGGCTTTTGCTATTAACTTCCTCCAAACACTCGACCAAAATTAGGAGAAGCTCGTTTACAACTTCTCCTTCCAGTTCCGCTGTTGTCTTAGGCGGTGTCACAGCTACTTGAAACTCAGGCATGGCAGATGTAGAACTTGTACAGTAACTGAAACTAGGTCTAGAGGGCAACTCTGAATCGAAAAATTGGTTCGGAAGCTTTTGTTCAAGTGGGTGAGACTTGAAACTCATGTTAGAAAGGTGTATGTATAGTCTTGAAGTCTGCAGGAATCCTGAGAGTTTTGAAGGGTGTTGAAATTGAAGGATTTAGAACTAGTTTTGTGTTGTAGGAAGCTGGAGGAGTTGGCCTTCCTATATATATATATATATATGTATGTATGTATGTATGTATAGCATCGTGCTGTATATATGCAACTGGTTGACTAATTGATAAAATTCAAAGATCCAGAACTATATCTTCTGCAGCATGGAAGACTAATTCAACGTTACATTGAAGAAGCTGATATAAGTCAATGCGCCGCGTTTTGGCAATGGTTTTGAGCACACGGTGGGGAACTGTTTATCCACAAAGGCTAAGAATTGGCTAGTCAGTTGCCTTCCAAAACCCTAGCTCATTGGATGAGTCGTCAGTCAACTATGGTTTTCCATGAAATTATGTTTATGATACGTGAGTTAATTAACTATGGCTTCAATTAGTGATCAGAGTTAATTAATTAAAATAAACCAATGGTTCTTTTGCTCCAATTACCTTACATTGTCCATTTTGATGTTTTCTTTATTAACTGCAAGCCGGGAATAAGAGTAGGTCTTAAAGAATTCTTCCACCTAATTACTAATAAACTAAAGGAAACAAGTGCTGGTAGGAGATCTTTTTCCATTTTTTACTGTAAATCAACTAAAATGGCATATTTTGTTCAGTGAACAATTATAGAAGCATGATGTAAAATAAAATAACAATAAGATTTAAGTGTACATATATATGTATCTATGTGTAAATTTACACCTTCTAGTTAGCCGCAACCGAAAGGGAAAGGAAAATGTGAGAAAAAAGATAATAAAATAAAAGATGATTTTTGTTTACTTTTCCCTTATCTTTTCTTTTCTTTTTTTTTTTTCTTTTTCCATCACTAAATCATTGATTCAAACACAGTCTAAGCAAATTGTATTTGATTTGGTGTGTTCAATGACATCCCTTAAATTTCTATTTCTACTTTAGTAAGTAATTAAGTTAGTAGGTCTTTTCCCAAATTGTTGATGAACTTAGCAACTTCAGCTTCAGTGCCAAAATAGTTCTCAATGATGCTGTAGTCCCTCCCCGCTTATGTTGCAGTCATTCGGGCCTCATAATAACACTATTGTAATACAATCACTCATACGGAATAATAAGTCGCCCATCAACCTCTTCCCCATGTCCTACTGTTGCAGTCAAAGATTGATGTGTAGCACATGATTGTACTCCAAATGTACAATTTATATGTCCTAATTAGTTGTTTGGTAGACTTAGAATAAGATTATTTATGTTGTTTTATTATGAACTTATCACAAAGTTAGTTTGTTTGATGTTAATACTAATCTGGACTTAAAAGAATGAAATCGAGTGAAAAGTCAACTGATTGTTCAAACGGTCAAGCCAAGCATTCGAACGCCACGTCAAACGGTGACTCCCCATTGAAAAATCCAGAGGCAGTGATTCGCCATATGAAGCAAGTTCGATCCCTGTCTAAAAATACATAGGCTATTTTCAACATCTGATGCGCGTTTCAAGATCGTTCGAACGGAGCGTTCAAATGGTGGGCCAGGCCATTCAAAAGGTTCGTGGAGTTTTAGTTTTTCAAAAGCCTATAAAAGTTGTGATTGAAACCTATTTTGAGGAGTTCTTTCTAATAGTTAATTTTTACGAGTTTTAGGGTTCTTTTGATAGCTTTAGGAGTAGATTAGAGTAGAACTTTACAAAATTTTCATAATTTTTCAATTCCTTTAATCAGATTCAATAGCTTTTCATAGTTTTTCAATTGCTTCAATCAGGTTCTCAGTCTTTCAATGAATTTACATATATATTTGTGTATCTATATTCGCATTAAGTAGCTAAATTCCATCTTGGGATCAATTATGAAGATCAATTGAAAATCTCGAATAAACAATGGAGGTAACTAGAGTTTCAATAATTTTATCTTCTTCTTCTTAATTCTTTGGGATCAAACCTAGATATTTACGAAAACTTAAATATTTGATTATCCCTGATAATATTTATGCACGAACCCTAGTTCGGTATACTTGCAGCACAAGTCGATAGTATGCATTTATGATTCTAAACTAGATTTATTCTAGATTTGATTGTTAAATAATAAAAGTTTTTATCGTAAATCTTCCGAATCAAAAACTCACGACGCAATTAATGATTTGAGTTATCAAAAACCTCTATTAGAATTCTGGGTGAAGCAATTGATTGAAACAATTGGTTTCAAGACTTTTCTTTATTTATTAAAACTCGCTTTCATAGTTTAGCGTAGATTAATCAAACCTCTTCAAATCATTTCTTTTTATTTTATTGAAGTGCTCTCCTATAATTTCTGAACTAAGGAAAGTTTTTTTTAATACGCTAACTCTCTTTCCTTAAGGATCGACCTTGGATTTCACCGAGTAATTATTACTATATCACGGCCATTATCGCATTTTTTTGGAGCGATCAACACAATCTTTTTTTTAAATCATTTCAAATCTAAGTGCCTACAATTCTCATCTTTATATTCTCATAAATACTGCAATACTGCATCTGTTGTTCCCAATTAAATAATTTGGCTGGGAATGTGCAAACGAATTTCACTAACAAGAAAATCCTAGATGAGGGTTATCAATCTAATGAATAGTAATTAGTTTAAATTATCATCCCTAACATAGTTTCTTGTGCATTTGTGCTGAACTCTAAGTTAGGGAGACTTTGAGTTTCTTCCTTCACTCTCAAGACGAAACTAGGAATTTTTTAATTAGGAGGGTTGCATTGACTATATGAAAATGTCATCAATGAACCAGAACAAGTAAAAAATGAGGCAGCTAGCATTTTTTCTAATCTGTTTTCAGAAAAATGGAAGGAAAGACCAAAGTTGGATGGAACCTTTCCTTTAAGGCTGAAACAAGAAAGCAGTAAGTGGTTGGAAGCCAATTTCTCTGATGATGAAGTTTGGTAGGTGATCAACGGTTACAATGGCAGTAAAGTCCTTGGTCCTGATGGATTCAACTTTAACTTCATCAAGAAGTTTTGGCACATACTCAAGGGAGATATTATGAAGTTCTTGCATGATTTTCACTCAAATGGCAAGATTGTCAAAGTTATAAATGCCTCATTCCTCTGCCTAATCCCTAAATCTGAATTTCTTGATTCTCTACTTGATTATAGACCCATTGGTCTTGTCTCCTCAATGTATAAGATCTTGTCTAAAACTTTAGCTAGCAGAATTAGGATGGTAATTCTTGAGTTCATTGGTAAATCACAAACTGCTTTCACTCAAGGGAGGCAAATCCTTGATGGAGTTCTTGTAGCCAGTGAAATTATTGACTATTGGAAAAGGTACAAAGAGTCAGGGATTGTTCTAAAACTTGATTTTGAAAAGGCATTCGATTTTGTTAATTAGAAATATTTATCAGATATGATGGAAGGATTAGGATTAGGACTTAAATGGGTGAAATGGATGAATGAATGCCTCTCCTCTAGCTCAATCTCAGTTCTTATAAATGGGTCAGTCTCCAAGAAATTCAGGACATCAAGAGGTTTAAAACAAGGTGACCCCATCTCACCTTTTCTATTTAATATAGCAGCAGAAGGGATCAACATCCTATTGCATAAAGCAAAGGAGAACGGACTATTAAATGGAATTGATACAGGGGTTGTTGATTCAAACACCTTAAATGTGTCACACCTACAATTTACAAATTATACTTTATTCTTCTATAACATAGATCTTCAAGAATTGGTCAATTTGAAAAGAATCCTAAGATGCTTTGAAATGATATTAGGTTTAAAGATAAACTCCCATAAGAGTCTACTAAGTGGTGTTAGGGTTAATGAATCATTTTTTACTAAAACAGCAGATTTATTCAAGTGGGAGCATGTCCATCTCCCCTTCAAGTACATGGGGCTTCTATTGGGAGCAAATCCAAGACTGGTGAAATCATGGGATGGAGTTGTGGAAAAGTTCAAAAAGAGACTATCTCTCTAAAACAAAAAACAACTTTCAATGGGAGGTAGAATCACTACTAAAGGCCACTTTAGCAAATTTACCAATCTATTACCTCTCCATTTTCAAAATGCCCGCATCAGTTTGTCTAGTACCTGAAAAGCTATAAAGAAATTTTCTATGGGGGGATAATGCTGCTATGAAGAAAATTCATTATGTCAACTGGAATCAAGTAAGTTTAAGCAAGGATCATGGTGGTTTAGGCATATCATCTCTGAAGGTTAGGAATTACTCCCTTCTGGCAAAATGGTGGTGAAGATTCAGTCATGAAAAGTAAGCCCTTTGGAGGAGACAAATGTTGGCTTTATAAGAGCCAGCAATCGACCTTTGACTTGATTAGGTCTTATGAGGGACCTACATAGAGTACGTGATTGGCCAACCCATAGTGTTTATGTGGCGCAAACCCTCATGCCCACTTGCCACTTAGTGTGGGGCTCTGCGCTGTTAGTTAAGGTGCAACTTTATTTCCTTATACGTTAGCAGTGCAGGGCCTCACACTAAGTGTTAGGTGAGCATGAGAGTTTGCGCCATGTAAGTGTCACAGGTTGTAACTCGCCCCCAAATGCGGTATTCGTACAAATAGAGTTAGTACCCCGTAAGAATACGGGGGTCGTTGGTGTGTTGTTGCGGGCACCCAAAAAAAAAACCGATACCCCAAAAAAAATTATGTAGTAGTGTGAGTAAGGATAGTTTTCACGGAGAGTGTTTAGTCTAGTTTTATGCTATGTGAACTTTGATGGGTGATTATGCTTCAAAAGTGCAATTATAAGGCCTTAACTAGTGCTTTGTTGGTGTTAATTTATGATTTTATGTCTTTTTAGTTATGTTTTAGTACTAACTAAGTTTATTATGCTTTGTATAGGTTTTGAGCATAAATGGGAGGATTTCGGATACATTTTGGACATAAGTTTTAAGAGGATGCTACTAGAGTACAAGCTACTGAAACTGTGGTACAAGCTGTTGAAGCACGCAGAGTTGAAATTTTGGAAGGCCATATTTCTCAAACCAAGAAGGCTATTAAAGTCCATAATATGTCGATTCCTTACAACTTTTCAAGATCTACAATTTTCATGAAGGCATACTGGCTGTCCGAAGGCCCCAAAAGACCCGTCCGGACAGGCAGTGGCCTTGTTGGTGAAATTGTGAAATTTTTTCTAAGTGTTGAGACCCGTCTAGACGCCCTTGGGACCCCGTCCAGACGCCCCGCCGCAGGCCAGAAATCTGTTAGGGTTAAAATTAAGGTCTTTTTAAGCCCATAGGAGTTCTTTTAAGTGAAAAGGAGAGTTAGAAAACTTTATAGAGAGTTGGGAAACCTTAGAATTAGAGTAGTTTTAGGAGTGGGAGTAGTTTTATTGATCTTTTCATCTTTCAAGAACCCTAATTTTTGTATTCATTCAGTTTTTCTTTATATTCAAGAGTGGATGTTCTTTTAATTATTACAAGCTTTCAATATACTTTTCATATGCTTTCTTATGGCTTTAAGTTGTTAAATCTTTTTCTTGTCATGGATTGAAAAAGTTAGTAGGTTACACGTAGAGATTCAAGATAGATATTTATTTTTCAAGATTTCGAGATCTTGGATCAAGATTCATTTTATTGCCCATGAATATCTTCAAAAATAATATTCTCGATCATATCTAGTATATATGTATGGACTGATTTGCAAGCAGGGATACGTATACCTAGAATTTCTGATAAAGGTATTGATTATAATTGTTTACATATTCCTATTAGGAGTACTTTAGAAATCTACTGTTCTTGATTAAGCTTCAAACATACTTTGTAAACAGGTTTATAAACTGAAACAGGTATGAATGGGACCTCAGTATGAACACTAGTAAATAACTGAATATCAACTCCAAGAGAGTAATCAAATCTTGAGATTCTTTACTCACAGCTATCTTGGGGACCTACTTGTAGGCCTATTAACTGGATCAGTCCTGCCAAGTCCTTTTGCTTATTGTTATCTATTCAAGCTTTCTTAGTATAAATTTATTTTCATTGCCAAAAATAATCTCACAAACCAAATCTCAAATCAAAATTTTCATTTACATTTTAGAGTTGTTTTTCTTGATAATTCTACTTTCCCAAAGTGAGTTTTACTATATTCCATCCATATT
Organism: Euryodendron excelsum; assembly: GCA_033060915.1. Classification (NCBI taxonomy): domain Eukaryota; kingdom Viridiplantae; phylum Streptophyta; class Magnoliopsida; order Ericales; family Pentaphylacaceae; genus Euryodendron; species Euryodendron excelsum. The sequence continues at coordinate 9,537,494 of CM065395.1, forward strand.
CCTTGTGATTCGACCTCGAACTTACCGAGATATTGTTACTGCATCGCAACCGCACACTGACGAATATAAATTGCACTATTCAAGAGTGATCAATGAGGGGTTTGAGATATAATGAAAACAATTTTAATAATAACTAACTACGGAACAAGTCATATTAAAGTGTTGAAATCAATCAAAAGAACAAACCTTAGTCTAGGTCAACATCCATCATCAGAATTTACAACTAATCATCGATGCAAGTATATCAATTCACACATTGAATATTCACTGTCAAAATTATTTTCTTATCTCTTCTTAGTCATAGTTAATTAGAAACAAGTGATCTAATTAACCCAAACTATTAAATAGCCCAGGAAAAGCACTCAAGGTTTAATCTATTAGCAGCCTTAAGAATTAGAGAAATCGATGAAACTAAACAACACAAACACAAGCGGTTGCATTTAATTTAGTCGAACTTCCATCCTAAGATCTAACAATTCCTGACACAGTAATCCATTAAATCTTAGTTGCTTCACAAATCAGAGGGATCAAACAATTACGGATTTGATATCTAACTCAGCAGTAGATTGCAATGATTAATAAACTAGTAGGCCTCCTAGCGATCAAACAAGACAATCATGACAATATGCACAGAAGAACATCTGATACTCAAAGCATAAATCGAATAATGAAAACAAATTAGATCTCACAGTTTATTATTAATTTCGAGGTTTCTGTCTCCTTTGATCAAGATTTAGAGTTTAGCCACGCAGGACCATGAAAACAACTCCAAGAATAACCTAGAATAATATGAAAAACATCAACAACCGTAAAAACAAAACAATCCTAGCTTTTATAGACTTCTGAAATTCTACAATTGCGCAAGACCGTTCGAACGCCCTTACCACCGTTTGAACGCATCGGACTACCGTTCAAACGGTACATCGAACGCACTTCGAACAGTTAAAATTGCTCTCTGTATATTTCGAACACTCTTCGAACCTGAACTTGACATGTATCCGTCTGACGTAGCGTTCGAACACATCTACTACCGTTCGAACGCCTCTTGGACCATTTGAACGCTTCTTCGAACCTGCTTCTAATCTCAGGCGAATTCGCCACTTTTAAGCTAGGATCTTCTTCCTAGGCATTCCATAGCACCCTAAGTCAAAATATAAGAATAGTGAGTATCTTTAGCTACCAAATAAGTATAAAAGATTAAACATTAAGGGAGAAAAATATGACATTTGCATTCTCATCAAATTCCCCAACACTTAACCTTTGCTCGTCCTTGAGCAAAACTCAAACTCACGTTCCCAAGATATAATAGTTTCAACAAAAAACAACCAAACTTTTCAAAACTCATAACATATCATGAACAACATTCTCAAACAACTCACAATCACTTAACAAGCATTTCACTTAAAGATAGAGTAAACTGAATATGTAGACCCTCATGGAAATAAACACTCTACTCTCATGCATTTAAAGGGTATGTGTATCACTCAAATTCATTCCAATAAAAATGCTCTATCATAGGCTTGCATATCTTCTCATTCTCCACCACTAAGATCACATACATAAAACGAATCATAAGGACTTTTCAAGGGTTATAACGGGGTTTAGGATCAAGGTGGGAAATATTTGGAAATGTAACTCAAAAGCCATCGAAACTAATGGAGCAAAAATGACTCAACTCAAGTTCGAATATATAAGACATGTAAAACCAATCACTCCATTCAACAACTTCTGTCTTTGTATAAATCCCATATAAACAGACCTATTTCTTAGAATTTTAGGAGGAATTATGAACATGGATAATTTGTAACATTAAAAGTAATTTCCTCCATCACTTTCCTTCTCTTTTTTCTTCCTTTTTTTTCTTCTTCTTTTTCAAAATTACATCAACAATGGAACTCATGAATTGAGAATGAAACATGTTCCTTTTCACCAACCATAGCCCTACCACAATTCCGGACACCCCCACACTTATTTCTTGCGCACTCATACATATCATAATGATAAATAATGCTCCACTAGCTCTATGGCTTGGGTAAAGGCATTTTATTTTTTTAGGTTTAAAACTTCTAATGTGGGTTCATAATAACGACAAAACAACATATACCGCTCAAAGGGGTTCACAAAGGGAAAAATTAATTACAAGGCAGGCTATTTGGCTTATGTAGCTTATAACAAAGATGACCTTAATCATGTTCATGCATGCATGTGTCAATATGACCTCAAAGAGAATCAAGACAAGTTCTAGATAAACAAATTCGTGGAAGAATATCTCACATGAAAGAAAATAGTGACTGATATGGATGTGTTAGTCTAAAGGCTCAAAATCTCACTAGTTTTTGTCTACTAAATTCAGTCACTCCAATCTCAAGTAAAATAACTAGACTAATTAATTCTAAGTTGGAAGATTACTTATTCAATCATGTTATTAATTCTTCAAGCTTAATTGAATCTTGTTCTTATTTTTTATTATTATTATTTCAAATTTCAAATTAGAATACAAAAACACTACCTAAATCGCCTCCCCTACACTTAAAACTTACATTGTCCCTAATGTAAAGTAAAATGCACAGAAAGGGCAGAGATAAACAATATATAAATGCGAAAATAAGAAAAGAAAAATGAACTTTCCTTGGGTTGCCTCCCAAGCAGCGCCTTTGTTTATTGTCATGGGCTCGACTCAATGTTTCCTTCTTTATAGGTCATCCTACACATAGTATTTAGTATCACTCTTGATCTTATCTCTTCGAGCCAAGGTAATATCCACAATTGTCCATCCAATAACTGTCTAATGCTCCTTTAGGACCTGCACAAGTTTTTCTTCTTGCAACTCACAAAGTTTACTAGAGATGATCACTAGTAATGTTCCTCCGTCTCCAAGGAACATGTATTTGAGGTGACTAGGGAGAGGCTTCAAATCTGGAATAGGGGCCTACAAAACAGAGGGTAAAGGTCTCTCATTAGAAACTGGTAATGCAACATAAGGCACATTACCTAACTGTTGTAACTTCGAAAAATCATTCAGTGCTACAATAGTTTCTTACAAACCAGTACTTAACGCTAACTTTCCATTCTCTTCCTCAAGATGCTTACTAATGGCAACTTCCAATACATCTTGTCCATCAAGTTCAAAAACTTTCTGTGCTAGAGAATCAATCACATCAATAGAATAAACAGGATTATCATCACAAGAGTATTTTATGGCATCATAAATATTAAACTTAACAATTTCACCATCAAATTTCATGGTAAGTGTGCCACTATGGACATCCATCTTGGTCTTAAATGTCTTTAAAAATGGTCTTCCTAACAAAATAGGGCATTTTGGTCTCCATTTTCCATATCAAGCACATAAAAATCAGCAGGGAAAACTAGATCATTAACTTGTAAAAAAACATCCTCAACTACACCCTTAGGATAGGCATTAGATCTATCAGCCAATTGAATCACAACGCCAGTTTTATTCAAAGGTCCAAGTTTCAAAGAAGTATATATAGAATATGGCATGACATTAATAGAAGCTCCTAAATCAATCATGGCCTTCTCAAATCAGTGTTACCTACCGTATAAGGGATAGTAAACATACGTGGATCCTTGCACTTCGTAGGAAGTTTTCTTTGAATAACTGCAAAAACATTCTCCCCTACTCTCACCTTCTCACATCCTTTAAGTTTCTGTTTCCTCTTAATTGTACACAATTCTTTAAGAAATTTAGCATAACAAGGTACTTGCTTAATAGCATCTAAAAGTGAAATATTTACCTCGCATCTACGAAAAGTCTCATATGAATCTTTAGTTTGTTCATCTTTTCTAAATTCTACCAAAGCCTGAGGAAAAGGAGGTACAGGTTTATAATAAAAAAGAAGCGGGAACTTACGTTTAGGTACGTCATCAACATTGGGAACGTTCCCGTCTGTTATAATGTTGTTCTCCTTTTCTTGGTTCGATGATGCAGGAGCGGCCTTTATTGGAATCTCAATCTCTTTACCATTTCTGAAGACGATTGCACTTGCATTTTCTCTTGAATTTACTACCGTCTGAAAGGGTAATTTTCCTAAACTTTGGGCTTCTAGCCAACTAACTACGGTTGCCATCTAGCTCATCTGATTGTCTAGACTTTGAATACTGGCCCTCGTCTCTTGTTGAAATTGTTTTGTCTCCTATTGAAATTACAAAGTATTAGTGGCACAGGACTTAACAATATCTTCTAAAGACATACCTGAATTAGAAGTTTGGCCCGGTTGTTGTCTAGGAGGGTATAATTGCTTATATTGCTGTAGCTTGGGCGGTTTTGAATGACAGGCTAATTTAGTTGTGGATTCCCATAGCTAAGATTAGGGTGATCCCTCCATCCCATGTTATACATGCTCAAATAAGGATTATACTTTCTTTGCGGTTGTCCAGGAAAACCACCTGCTGCATTCACTTGCTCCATGGGCTCCTCTTGAAGAATTGGACACATATCGGTTGGATGCCCTGCTACTAAACAGATCTCACAAGCCTTCGTCGTTTGTATATTACCTACAACCATTTGACGAACAAGGGAAGTTAGACTCGCAATTTATTATTCAATGGAGGAAATATTTACCTCATTGACATGCTTGGATGGATGGTCAAGTCTAGTGCCAAATTGTTGAGAATTGGTTACCATATTTGCAATTAGATTTCTCGCGGCATTGGGAGTTTTATCCACCAAAGGTCTTCCACTAGCAGCATCAATCATGTTCCTATCAATGGACAAAAGGCCCTCATAAAAATATTGAATAAGATGTTGCTCACTAATTTGATGATGGGAACAGCTTGCGCATAATTTCTTAAAACGCTCCTAGTATTCTTGTAAGGACTCTCCGTTGTGCTATCTTACACTACAAATTTCTTTTCGAATGTTGGCCGCCGTTGAAGCTGGGAAATATTTCTCCAAAAATAATATTTTCATCTCCTTCCATGTGGCCATACTTTCGGAGGGTAGATAATAGAGTCAATCCTTAGCCGAATCCTTCAAAGAAAATAGAAAAGCTCTTAATTTAATTTGCTCTTCAGTCACCCCCGTGCGTTTCATACTCGTGCATACCATATGAAACTCCTTCAGATGTTTATGGGGATCTTCACCTACAAGACCATGAAAAGTGGGTAAGAGATATATTAATCCAGATTTTAATTCAAAATTAGTAGGAACATCTAAAGTAGGGAATGTTATGCATAAGGGTTGTTGATTCAGATCAGGGGCCGCAAGTTCTTTCAAAGTTTGATTTCCAACCATGACTTTCTCCTCTCCTAAATTAGAATCGCTAGCAAATAGGGAATTAAGAGTTGGATCGTTCTCTACAGAATTTCTCCGAGCTTCCCTTCTTGACCTGTATAAAGTTCTCTCTATTTCTGGATCGCACTGCAAATCACCTTGATTAGAAGATTAAGTTACACTTATAAATACTCAAGAAAACTCTAACCAACCCTGAAAAATAATTCATAAAAAAAAACAATCTAGAGTAATGAAAATAATTAAAAAAAAAATTTAATGAAATAAAGATCATAAAAAGCACAAAAATTAACTAAAATCACTCCCCGGCAACGACGTTAAAATTTGGTGTGCTGTCGCGGGCACCCAAAAATAAAACCGATACCCCAAAAACAATTATGTAGTAGTGTGAGTAAGGATCGTTCCCACAGAGAGTGTTTAGTCTAGTTTTATGTTATGTGAACTTTGATGGGGGGTTTTGAATATAATGAAAACAATTTTAATAATAACTAACTACAGAACAATTCAGATTAAAGTGTTAAAATCAATCAAAAGAACAAACATTGGTCTAGATCAACATCCACCATTGGAATTTACAACCAATCATCGATGCAAGTATATCAATTCACACATTGAATATTCACCGTCGGAATTATTTTCCTATCTCTCCTTAGTGGTAGTTAATTACAAACAAGCGATCTGATTAACCTTAACTATTAAACAACGCAAGAAAAGCACTCAAGGTTTAATCTATTAGCAGCATTAAGAATTAGAGAAATCGATGAAACTAAACAACACAAGCATAAGCAGTTGCATTTAATTTAGTCGAACGTCCATCCTAAGATCTAACAATTCTTGACACAGTAATCCATTAAATCTTAGTTGCTTCACAAATCAGAGGAATCAAACAATTATGGATTTGATATCTAACTCAACAGTAGATTGTAATGATTAATAAACTAGTAGGCCTCCTAGCGATTAAACAAGACAATCATGAAAATATGCACAGAAGAACATCTAATACTCAAAGCAAAAATCAAATAATGAAAATAAATTAGATCTCACATTTTATTATTAATTTTGAGGTTTCTGTCTCCTTTGACCTAGATTCAGAGTTTGGCCACGTAGCGCCATGAAAACAACTAAAAGAATAACCTAGAATAATATAAAAAAACGTCAACAACCCTAAAAACAAAACAGTCCTAGGTTTTATAGGCTTTTGAAATTCTACAACTGTGCAAGACCATTCGAACGCCCTTACCACCGTTCGAATGCATCAGATTACCGTTCGAACAATACGTCGAACGCACTTCAAACGGTTAAAATTACTCTCTGTATATTTCGAACGCTCTTCGAACATGAACTTGACATGTATCCGTTTGACGTAGCGTTCGAACGCCTCTTGGACCGCTCGAGCGCTTCTTCGAACCTGGTTCTAATCTCACACGAATTCGCCACTTTTAAGCTAGGATCTTCTTTCTGGGCATTCCATAGCACCCTAAGTCAAAATATAAGAATAGTAAGTATCTTTAGGTACCAAATAAGTATAAAAGATTAAACATTAAAGGAGAAAAATATGACATTTGCATTCTCATCAATCGCGATGAAGTATAAACCAGAAGATCCGGTATCGTTCTCTCCCAAGGGACCTAGCCAAATATAGGGTCTAGCACTTAACTCACACTAACCTAACTTAGAATTGAAGTACAATAAAAAGGAGAATTGGATCTAAAATAAAAATAAAAAATAAAATAAACCGAAAATCTTTTAGTTTTTTATGGGGGTTTTGAATTACTAAAGTAGTGCAAAGAAAATTAAAGTAATTAATAACTAGACAATTAAATTAAAGCAAATTAAAACTAGATTTAAAGCAATTAAAAAGGGAATTAGATTCAATTGATCCAATCACTCAATCCATCCAAGACTTTCAATAGGGTTTATAACTCAAATCAAACACAACATTCAAGAGTGTTTGATTCGGAGGATTTAACTTTTAAAACTAATTATTCTCAAGCAATTGAAATTAGATACATAGTCAATGGAAGAATCAAAGGTTAATACCATCGATTCAACTAGGTCAATACCAAATTTGTGGTTTGTGCATTGATTAGCCAAACATAGTCAATAACTTAAGTTTTTTTAGGCATCTTGCAATCAATTGATGAGAATGAATTCCTAGTAATTTTGGGATAATTATCAAGTGAAGGGCCCTAAATTAATACCATTAATTTGGGTGATGAAAATCCTCAAACTTAGTCAATAATCTAGGTTTTCTAAAACATCCATACGAAATTACTAGGAATTTTGAAATCTAGAAAAATATGGCAATTAATTCATGAGATACCTCCATTAAAACCCTTGGATTTCTTGAATGATTTTCACATTTAAACCCAATTTAAATTCTAACTATTTGAATACATAATAAAAACATGTAAAAATGTAAAAAAAAAGCATGTAGAGACTTAAATCTAAAATTTACTTAAATATTAAAGCTGTTTGGTTACAAAGAAAATGCAAGAAAGTGCAAGAAAATACAATACAATGAAAAAAAAACTACAAGTTTTACACCTACACTACCATTACAAAGCTAAATTTAAGCTAAAAAAAATAAAAATGAAAGAACCAACCTGTTGAAAGTTTCTCCCGCCGCCCCTCTAGCTAAAACTTAGTGACTCAAGATTGATTCCTATGTTGATTTTGATGATAACTAAATCTTGTGTTATTTTACTAATGCATTTACTTAGTGTGCAGATTAATAAAGTTTATAATTTAGACTTAAAGTTCAATCTTAAGTCTAATACTTGTCAAAGTAAATGTACAACAAGTTCAAGATCAAGCAATGAACTCCATGAGCTATGTAATGAACAAAACAGAGGATTGATGCCTATTTCTACTTCAAACAAATGCTTTACATTCGAAGAGATTGAAGGTATTCAAATGAAGCTTTCATCAAGTATGCATAGACTCATTAAAGACTGACTTGCGATCAAGAAAGATTGAAAACTTCATCAGAATGTGCAATGATCAGTTGGAGATGAATTAATTGTTGAAGAAATTGAAAATGCTCAAGAGAAGACTTCATCAAACATGTAAAGATCAATTCCAGATTATGTGATTGAAGTTGCCTGAGAAGAAGACTCACAATGATTGTCTGATCTCTACATGGAATCCAAGTGAAGAATTCTTCTACAATATAAAGAATCAATGAAGACTAGATGTATGAAGAGATTTCATCAAGTTTGCAAAAGTCTTATTGAAGTGATTTTAAAGAAGTAAAAAGAATTGCTAGCAAAGAGAAGAAATAAAAAATGAAGCATTGTGAAGCTCTACATAATTGAGGAAGCTCGGCATTGAAAGAAATAATGAAAGAGGAAGCTTTGCAAATGAAGAAGAAAATATCAATATTAATCTAATGAAGCTCTGACTGTTTGAGAGTCAAGAGAAGATGAATGTTAAATAATTGATTCAATCCAAATTGAATAGAAGTTAACTCTGATGAGTTAAAAGAATTTGATTGATCATCATACCCCAAAGAGATACTCCTTGAACATCTTATACTGCTGCTGAGATTATCTGAATCATTGGAAGACAAAATGCAGATTTCTGGGCAATGAGCGGACTCATGGAAATGAAGACTCGCCTCATGGATACAGACGCAAAAGGCTTGAAGTCAAAATGATCAATGAGCGGACTCATGGAAATGAAGAGTCGCCTCATGAATACAAAAGCAAAACCTAAAGACCAAATGGACAAAGAGCCGACTCATGGAAATGAGGAGTCGCCTCATGAATACAGACACAGAAAACGTGAAGATCAAATGAGCAAAGAGTCGACTCTTTGATATAAAGAATCAACTCATGAAATCTAAAGCAAGTTTTCTGTATAAAGAGCGGACTCATGAAATTAAAGAGTCACCTCGTGACTACAGAAGCAAAATGACGTGAAGACAAAATGAACAAGGAACAGACTCATTGATATGAAGAGCGGACTCATGGAGACAGTGAACAACATTTGGTAAATGCAGAACCAGATGTGTCGACTCTACAAGCCTAGAGTCGACCCCTGGAATATAACGGCTAGTTTTTCTAACGTTATAACGGACTGGATGTGCATTAAATGAAGCCCAACAACCTCTAATGGATGGAATCAATACAGGGGTTTACATACAAGCTTCCAGCTGCATTTATAATAAGGAAGAGAGACAAGAAACAAGCATCTTTGACTGATCAACCTGAAATTTCTGAACATTCTTCCTATCTTAAGTTGTGAGCTTTGATTGTACATTATACTCTTGTTAGAGAGTTTGTGAGTTACTTGTATACCCTTATACACTTGTAAATGAGAGTTTAAGAGTTCTCTTGAGAAAGAAAAACTCTTGTAAGTTTGAGTGGAGTTTGAACAAAACCACTTGGTGGCTGAAGAACACGGTGAGGAGTTCTTATGTATGGTGAGCTGAGCACTTTGTTAATCAGCATCCCATTTGTAATGGGAGATTAAATAGTGAAAAAAGACTTCAAGAGGGTCTTGGGATAAGGACGTAGACCACGGTTTGTGGTTGAACCTCGGTAAATCTTTGTGTTCATTCTATTGCTCTGTTTTCTCTTCTCCTTTTGATTACATTGCATTACATATAGTTTGATCACTGTTACATTGTTTAGATTAATTTTAATTAATCTTAATTGTTATTAATCTTCGAAAAATCTAATTCACCCCCCCTCTTAAGTTGCTTTTTGGGCCAACAAAACTAACCCTAACTACACAAAAAAAAAAAAAAAACTTCAAAAAACCCTAAAAATGTCGCTTCGGACTCTAAAAATACAATCTCGATGAACAGTAACCGTCTGAATACCGTTCAGATGGTGCATCTGACAGTCGTTTGAAGTGCGTCTGGACGCACCATTCAGACGGCTACTATTCACTGTATGATGAACAGTAACCATCCGAACAGTAAACAGTTACCGTTCGGATGAGTACTATTCATCACTATTCAACCCCATAAATGTAGAAGATTGATTTGACCACCCTATATTTCGATTCAGACGATACACATTAGAGACAAATTTGTAGAACTTGAAGTCTTCTTTTCAATGACATAAAAACCAGCTCAATTGGACATCGGAGTAAAAAGTTATGGCCAAAATACCGAGACAAGTTAGACTTCTCATCATCAGTTCGTTCGTTTTGAACCCGCCTTGATCATTTTTCGCGTCTAATTTGCCTTATTAGCTTTATAACCTACAAAACACACAAAAAATATAATAAAACATATATCTAACTAAAATAAGAAAATTAACAATAATTTAACTCTAACAAAGTGCAAATTAAAGGCCAATAATTGCACTTTTACGGTGTAATCAGGTTAGCTAGGCACGTACTCTACGTGAGTCCCCCATAAGACCCCAACCGAGTCAAAGATCGATTGATGGCTCCCATAAAGCGAACAAAAAATATGTGCCAAGTATGACGCGAGCACAAATTCATGGACCCCTATGGAAGTTAACTCAACTAAATGCTCAAAAATTTAGAACAACTTCAAATCAGTGGGAAGTAATAAGAACTTGTTAAGCTTTATTCTTGTAAATAATCTTTAAATTAGGTTGGGATCAGGGGATAATGTCAAATTCTGGCACAATCATTGGTTTGGAAGTAGGCCATTAAAAAAAATTTTCTAAAGGTTATTCTCTTTATTTGAGCAAAAAGATGCTTGTATCTCTTCATTATTCAATCCTACAAGTTCTATCTAGAATTTATCCTTTAGAAAAAGGCTATTTGCTTGGGAATCTAAAAGTTTGTCTAACTTGATGACTCTACTACATTCCATCTATCCTGATTCCTCTAAAACAGACTCCATCCTTTGGTTGGCTAATCAAAAAGTAGGTTTCTCTTGCAAGTCCTTCTACAACATTCTTGAAGATTTTTTAGGAGTGCTTAATTTCAAATTCAAGTACATTTGGATAGTTAAAGCCCCGTCAAAGTCCTTGTTTTTTTTGTTGGCTAGCTCTATTGGGAAGGATCAAAACAAAAGTAATGTTTTTCAAGACAATTGGTGCTCATCAAGGGAGGGATGAACTCTGTGCCTTTTGTATGAAAGAACTTGAATGTGTCGATCATCTTCTCTTATCGTGCAGATTCTCATGGTTGGTATGGTCTTCCTTACTGAACTGGTGGGGCATTACATGGGTATGTCCAATGAACTTCAAAACTCACATTGATTAGTAGTTTCAATTCAGATTCAAGAACCTTAAGAAAACCATAAGACATATATTCTTCATGGCAGTGATTTGGAAACTATGGCTAACAAGGAATGAGCTGATTTTTAATCAAGTTCAACTAGACTAATAAAAAATGGTGGAAGGCATTAAGCTTATTTCTGCCTTTTAGGTAAAGGTAGCTGATCTTCATGCAAAATTCAGCCAGCATGACCTTATTTATTGCATCCAAGGTGTTTTTGATCTTAATTTTTGAGACATGTATCCCATAATTGGCATCTTGCCAATTGATTGTACTCTAAAAGTGCAATCAACATGCCTTAATTAGTTAGTTTTTAGCCTTATAATATGTTTAATTGTGTTATTTTTTAATTCTAATTTGTTACTAACTTAGTTGTATGTTTGTTTTTAGGAATCCTAGCTTAAAACGGATAAAATCATGCTAAATTGGATTCGGCGCCCAAAGGGCATTCGAATGGTATACCACTAGTGGCGTTCGAATGGTACGTCAAACGAGTTCGCACCAGATTTAGGTTCGAAGTGCGTTCAAAATATACAGAGAGTAGATTTTCCGTCCGAAGTGCATTTGAGTCACCGTTTGAACGGTTGTCTGGTATGTTCGAACGGTATCACGGGCGTTCGAATGGTTGTGCGAATATGCAGATTTTTGGAGGCCTATAAAAGCTGGGTTTGTTGTTGATTTTAGGGTTAGCGTTTTTTACTTTGTTGTAAGAGTAGCAGTAGCAGTAGTAGATACGTATATTATTCTTATTTCTAATAGAGTTTTCATAGTTATTCACGATTCTTGTAATCAGTTTTCAAGTTTGCAATCAATATATTCAGTTTACTTTTATGCAAATTGTGTTTATACTATGAAGAAGAGTAGCTAAATCTTTTCATCTCGGGATCAAAAGTAAAGATCAATTGAATATTTTGGATGAACGAAGGAGGTATGTTATTGATTTTAAAGTTAAATCTTCTAGTTTTTCCTTCTTCTTCTTCTTCGTTCTAAAACTTTTGAAAACCTGGACGTTTGATTATGTTCGGTAACATTTATGCATGAATCTATATTCAGTATATACGCTGCACGAATTGATGGTACTCGTCCGTGATTCAAACAACCTAATTTATTCTAGAAGTTGAAGTTTTGAAGAACCCTTATTTTTATCGTTAAATCTTCCGAATCTGAAACTTTTCAGAATCTGAGACTCGCAACGTAGTCGAAGAATTTGAGTTATCAAATTATGTCTTTCAGAATTCCAAGAGACGCAATTGATTGGATCGACTGATCTTGGGACCTTTTTCCTAATAGTTCAAAACTATATATTTTCCAAGTTAATTACTCTTGAGTTTGAATTAGTTTAGATAAATACACTTTCTCAAAACAATCAGATTTTTCTTTTCCTTTTAGAAGCAATTCGTAGGATTTTCGTAAGCAATTGAGAGAAGTGTTTCAATTCTTGCGGTTCTGTGTAACCTGCTCCCTGTGGATCGATCTCGTACTTCCGAGTTATACTACTCTACCTTCCTACACTTGGGATATCTCGAGTACATATTTGGAGGCTGAGTCAAAATTTTGGCATCGTTGCAGGAGAGCTTTGCTTTTGCACAAGTGACCGCAAGAGGCGTGCTAAAACACGAGCCTCATTTAACGCAAAATTCGATGGATTGCTTCACCATCTACCTACAACCACGAAGGAATCGTAGGCTAAGGCCATTTGGTAACTTCGTCCACCTTTTTCTGCTAGAATTTTAGGAATTTATTTGTTTTTTTTTTCTTTTTAGGGGTTTAGGCATATTTTAGTTAGAAGGCGAAATTAGAGGCGGTTAGGCTACGTGCTAGTTGCTTATTGGTGGTCTTGCTTTGCATGTGGAGATTAGAGGATCGATTGGGTTGTTTTTAAATTGCTTGTGGGCAACGAAGTTGATATTTATGCAAAAATTGGAAGGAATGAAGGACAAATTGTGAATTGATTGTTACAGAGGCGCGGATAGTCTCTAATGTGTGCATTGCATATTTATGTCATATCACTATAGAGATATTCACAAACGTCTTGTTCGAATTGATCCTTTGCGAAATCTTCCTCCTGGTTATTTGACTCCATCACCCACTCATTCTGTCCAGACCAACGTACTTAGTTTTCTCTAGATTGTTAACTTAGGACCCATCCCAATGGCAAACATAAATGATGGCAATAATGACAACCTCGAGAAAGGGAGTAACCAAGGGGACGAGGCTGTCCAAAACCTTACCATGGGAGACTACATGAACCCTTAAAGGTAAACACCCACCTCTACCATAGTATTTCATCCACACTAAGCCACTCTAAATCTCAAACCAGGAACGTTACAAGCCTTACACCAGTTTCATAGTGTAGACTCAGAGCAACCATACATGCATATTAAAGACTTTGACGATACATGGTCCATCTTTCAAGATAATTCATGTCTGCGGGAGATTTTACTGTTAAAACTCTTCCCATTCACTCTAAAGGACAAGGTCAAGAGGTGGTTTAATTCATTGAGGCCTATGCCCATACACTTATGGCATACACTGCAAGGGGGGTTCTTGAAGACATTTTTCCCTGAAAATCGTATTGAGGCACTGCGACGTGCCATTCTCTCAATTTGCACCGAATAGTGGCAAGACTTTCTTCCAATGCTGGGAGAGGTTCAAGGACCTACTGTTCGCATGTCCAAATTACTATTTTCCTGAATGGCACATCATCAACACGTTCTATTCTTCATTGACCCCTTAACTAAAGATGTTTGTAGAATCTATGTGTGTGGGAACCTATCCAAATAAGAACCCCACACAGAGGCATACAATTATTTTGACTATCTGGCTGGACTAACTAAAGATTGGGTTAATGCCAACACGGCCAAAGACTGGGCCAGTACGGGAACTCAGAACTCCATACATAAACCCACCACACATGTCGAAGCAAAACACCAGTTAAGGGAAGTAGAAGATTTACAAACCAGAGTCACGTCACTCACACGCAAGTTAGAGGCCTTGGAAATGTCTAAGACCATAAATGTAGTAACTGCTGAAACACTCTCACCATGCTTAGTTTGTGATACACAGGACCATGACACTGCATCATGTCTAATTATACCAGGGGTAAAAGAAGCATTACACGGCCAAGTAAACGCGGTTGGCCAATTTCAAGGGGGGTGTCAAAACCAGAGAAGTGGGAATAATCCCTACTCCAATACATACAACCCGGGTTGGAGAAATCACCCTAACTTTAGGTGGAAACAAGAAGGTCCGTAGAACCCTCAACCTTTCCAACAACCCACAAACCCTTTAAAGCACCACCGCTACCCTTTCAAGGTCAAACAGTGACCTATCCCACATAACCGGTACCACAACCATATGCACCTCAACTAGCACAATATCACCCTCCCCATAGGAGGAATAATGAAGACAATCAAGTGACCAATGATCTAAGATCACTCACGAATCGGGTCACAAATCTGGAACAATCACAAGGGAAGATTGATACGATAGTCAAAGACATTCATAAGATGTTGATGACTCAACAAACACAAGGGCAATTTTTTGCCCAACCCCAACCAAAAACCCTAAGCCTACAAATTACATTGACATAACAAATGAACAGGTTCAGGCCATCACTACCCTGAGGAGCGGAAAACAAATAGATAAAACCATCACTCCTAGAGAAAACAATCAAGGGCGAAGGGATGAGTCTGTAGGGTTAGGCTAGGAGCAAGGGAGAAGAGAGAGTGAATAGAAGAATGAAAGTGAGAAAACTGAGGAGAATCAAGAAAAAGAAAATAAGAAAAATTTTGAGCTGTCAAAAAAATCATTTGATGCTTCTGAAGATATGGGCAATGAAGATTTGAAACATGTCCCATTTCCACATAGATTAACTAAACCTAAGAAGGAGTCTTTGAATTCTGAAATTTATGATATATTCAAACAGGTTCAAGTCAATATCCCTATCTTAGATGCCATCAAATAGATACCATCCTATGCCAAGTTCTTAAAGAACTTTTGTACTATGAAAAGGAAGTTACATGTAAAGGAGACGGCGATGATGAATGAGAGCCAAAGTGCCATCCTTCAATGTAAAACCACACCAAAGTACAAGGACCCCAGTTGTCCTACTATTTCGTGCATTATAGGAGGCCACAAAGTTGATCAAGACCTTCTTGCCCTAGGTTCTAGTGTAAATCTTCTTCCATACTCTGTTTATAAAGAACTAGGTCTAGGAGAATTGAGCCCTACCCGAGTAACACTAGAGTTGGCTGATCGGTCGGTTAAGGTCCCTAGGGGAATGATCGCTCCCTAAAAGGGTGATACTTAACCGCAAGTGTACGACCGCGATATAATAATAATTTCTCGTAAGTACGAAGTCGATCCCATAAGGAAGATGGTTTACGTAAATAGAAAAACTTACTGTAGATCAAAAATCATAAGAAAAACACTCTATTAAACAAAAATGGATTTTAGGTTGAGAAAAGATTTATTATCTAATTTAAACTAAGAAATAAAGAAAAAGTCCTAGAATCAATTGATCCAACTAATTGCGTCTCTTCGAATTCTGAAGGTGATAATTTAATAACTCAAATCTTTCGACTACGTCGTGAGTCTCGGATACGGAAGATTTAGCGATAAAATCAAGTATTCTTCAAAACTTCAACTTCTAGAATAAATCGAGTTGTTAGAATCAAGGACGAGTACCATCGATTCGTGCAGCGCATATATTAAATATAGATTCACGCACAAACATTACCGAACATAATCAAATGTCCAAGTTTTCGAAAGTTCTAGAACGAAGAAGAAGAAGAAGAAAGAAAAACTAGAAGATTTAACTTTAAAACTAAAAGCGTACCTTCTTTGTTCATTCAAGATCTTCAATTAATCTTCACAATTGATCCTGAGATGGAATCTAACTACTCATCATAATCATAAATATGCAAAGTTATACTGAAAATATATTAAAAGACTGAGTAATCTGATTACAGGGATTGAAAACTGAATGAAAACTATGAATAAACTATTTTAATCTACTCCTAAAACTACTCCTAAAACCCTAGAAAAACGTCAACCCTAATAACCCTTCAAAAACATAAAACTCCTAACTCTATTCTACTACCTACTCCTCTCTATCCCCAACTAAAAAGTGAGTTAATCTATAAATCCCGTCGTCAGTCGTACGGAAGGTTCCCACTAAATGCTCAGATGGGCTGGGTTCCTTCACGAAAGTTGTAGGTCTTGAAAAGTTATGTAAAATCGACATATTGTGGGCCTGAATAGCCTTTTTGGTTCGCGAGATATGGGCTTCCAAAATTTCAGCTCTGCATGCTTCAGCAGTTTGTACCTTGACAGCAACCTCTTCAAACATATGATTAAATTGCATTCAAAATCATTTCATTTAAGCTCAAAACTGTTCAAACTCCTGGGCTACTGTTCGAACGCCACGGACGACCGTTCGAACGTTGCGTCGAACGCACTTTGAATAACAAAACTTGTTCTCTGAATCTTTTAAACGCACTTCAAACCTGAACTTGATGTGAGACCGTTCGAACGCTTCTATATACTGTTCGAATGCCCTTGAGGACTGTTCGAACGCAATTCGAACGCCTACTTTGGTTCAACTCAAATTTATCCCTTTTTAGCTAGGATTCCTGAAAATAAACACAAATCTAAGTTAGTACGAATTAGAATTAAAATTAACACAATTAAACATAGGGGTGTTGACGGGTTGATTCGGGTCGGGTTGAGTAATCACCCGTCACCCGAACTAAAAATATCGGGTTAAAAATTTATTGAACCACTTTCGGCCCAATGAGTGATCAGGTTAGGTCGGATCGGGTTCGGGTTTGGTCGGTATAGGCCAGAAATTCATTTTTTTTTGTTTTTTTAAATAAGTACTTAAATTATAAATAAATAAAAACACTTAGTAAAAATTCAACCATCATATTCGTCCATTACTCTATGCAATAGTAAAATCTACTAGTCAATCCACAATTACATTCGGTCATTTTTTCCATCCCCTTTAAAGTACACCATACAACCATAAAATCTAGTAGTCATTAGTCTATCTATTACATTCAAATATCAGACTTTGGAGTGTTGCACTTGATTAACATATGAGAGGACAGAAAGACTTAACCTGCAGAAATATCAACAGATTCAAGACAATCAAATGTTGGAATAAAAAAATAATAAATTTGAAAATATATTATTAAGTATTGATAGTTAAAGAACTTAACTAAAATAATAATACTCATTTACACCTACATAGTGGGTGATATGACTATGAAAGCAAATTGATCAAATATGTACAGGATGGTTAAGTAACTTACCTAAATCAAGTCTACAACCCAAAAAGCTTGATCAGAATGAGAATTCCATATAAAATTCACTCAATTGCTGTTAAGATACCTATATGGTAAAAACATATATATATATTATCATCAAAAATTCAGAATACATAATACATGTCCAAGATTAGTAGATTACTATCTCTTATTTTAAGAAGTTTTTGAACTTACCCAAAAATGAAAGATGTTAAGTTTTTAAAAGAGAATCCCAAAATTCACTCCACCACATCAATACACCTGAAAGTAAAACAAAAAGGTATATTTGGATACATACATGCATCAAGATGAATATGTTTTGTTTTTGGAGGCTTGTGAACTAACCCAAAAATAGGATATAAAGTTTTTATAAGAGAATGGCACAAAATTCACTTCATTGCTAGCATTGCACCTGACTGTACAAAAAAAAAATTTGATCAAATACGTAATGCATGTCTAAAATTATTAATCCTAATTTTTGAGACTTGTGAACTTACCCAAAAATAGAACATAAAACGTTTTTGGATTGTTGCTTTAAAGCCAAAAACAAAATGTCTTGCGTCATCCTAAGCAAAATTTCAGCATTTAGTAATAATGAGTAACACATTACAACTCATAACAGAGATAAAACTTTTACCTGATAGTATGTGTTAAACACTAATAATACTTTCGCTTAAATTTGGACTTGAGCTTGTGTAACTTGTGTTTGATTCTGAAAAAATAAATATGTCATTATAGTAAAGAAAAGACATAATTACCTAACAATTTCAAACTTATTACCTGATTCATATTGTTCATATTCCTCAACATCATCCATGGTCTTGCGCAGAGAAATTGGAATATTACTTTTCAGCCAATTTTGGGCACAAATAAGAATTTCTACCATCATGGGAGAGAGTGGACTATGAAATGGATCAAGTATACGTCCTCCTGTGCTAAATGCAGATTCCGAAGCTACAGTAAAAATGGGCATTGCCAACACATCACGTGCTATTTGGGACAACACTCGATATTTTGAGGTATTAGTCTTCCACCATTCTAATATATCAAAGTTCTTATCCCTTGAACCTTCACAAAAGTCTCCCAAGTATTTATCAATTTCTGACTTACATGATGATGAATATTCTGCTTCCAAATATGTATTAAATTGAGAAGCTATGAGCAAATGTGGATCCTCACAATCATCATCTATCACCATCTTCAATGCTTCACTCACATTAGGAATTTCAACACTTGTTGCATTATTTGGAGCATATTGGTTATGTAAATGAGCCAAAGCATCTTTCACTTTAGAGGTCATCTCATCCACAACATTGGTTTCAAATAATTGTGAGAAACAAAAGTTGACATATTTTAGTTTCTTTCGGGGATCAAGCACAACAGCAACATACAATAACAGATTTATTTTATCTCCATTTCCCCAATACTTTTCCAATTTTAGCTTCATACTTTTTGCCATTGAAGACAAAATATCATCATCTTTTCTCACTAATTGTTCTATTTTGGTTTGAATTACAAACATTTCATCAAAGTAGTAATTTGATGTCACATAAAGAGACCCTGAAAATCGATTGGTTGCATTGTAGAAAAGCTTTAGGAAGTTTACAAATATCTTGCAATTTTTCCAATCATCTTCAGTTGGAGGTCCCCATGATTTTTTCCTTTTATCACTTTGTTCAACAACATCATCCTCCATAAAGTAAGACCAATAATTAGAGTCATCCTCCTCCAATCGCTCAAAGGCCTTCTCAAACTTCATGGCAGCCTCTAGCATCAAATAGGTGGAATTCCACCTAGTTGGTACATCAAGGCACAAGAGACTCTTGGACTCAATTTTTTCTTCTCCACACACTTCTTAAAGGTCTCTAGCCTATTTGGAGAAGACCTCACAAACCTCACAGCATCACATACACAAGTAATAGATGTATCTAGTTCTTTCAAACCATCACCCACAATAAGATTCAAAATATGTGCACAACATCTCACATGCAAGAACTCATGCGCTAAAACAACTCCCTTCCAATCTTTTGTTTTCCTTTTCAAGTACTTAATGGTAGTGTTGTTGGAACTAGCATTATCTACCATTAGTGTAAATATGCTACTAATGTTCCACTCAAGCAAGCACATTTCAAGTTTTTTACCATTAGTTTCTCCCTTATGATCTTCAACTTGACAAAAATTTATGATTCTTTTTTGGGGCTTCCAATCATCATCAATGAAATGTGCCATAAGGCACATATAAAATAGATTTTGTATAGATGTCCATGTGTCCGTAGTAAGGCATATTCTACGATCTTTCAAAGTTTTCTTTAACTTATCCTTCTCATTATTAAAAATGCCCACAACTTCTCTAGCAATTGTGATCCGAGAAAGAATTTTGTTAAACTTAGATTGCAAACATTACAAAATCTCTTAAAACCTATTCCCTCCACAAACCTAAAGGGCAATTCATCAATTATAATCATTTCGGCAAGAGCTCTTCTAGCAGCTTCTACAGTAAAACTCATTGCCAAGAGATCCACTCCATCTTCTCCATTTGTTTTGTGATGAAAAGCTAATGTTTGTTGTCCCTTGTTATCCTTATCCCTATAAGGATACTTTTTGCATTGAGTTAAATGAGACAACAAATTACTTGTTCCATGACTTTTCGAACCAACCTGATAATCTTTTTGACAATATTTACAAACAGCCTTAATTTGACCATCATCACTTTTTAGTTTATCAAAATGATCCCATGCCGCAGATTTTTTTCTCCTCCCACTACTACCATCCTTCATCTTTGACTTCGGTGGTATTGGAAGCTATTCAATGGTGGGGAGCCTAGGAGTGGGGACAGTTGTAGTTGGGGACCTTGGGGTAGTAGTTTTATTATAAGATTCATAACGATCCATGATATTGATATGAAAAAGTAAGGTGTCCACTCCACAACCCTTAAACCACAACATAAAAAAAAATTAAACAAAATTAGAGACAATGAATTATACATTTACCACAGATTATGTGATCCTAAGTCCTAACAAATTAATAATGAATTAATCATTTCTTGATCATGTGAATAACTCACAATAAATTCAGCATACAACACTTCTCAGAAAACAATCAATGATAAAAAATGAAAATCTACAATTGAAAATTTTGACTAATCAGGCACCAAGAACTGAACTAATTTTGAAACCTATAATCAGGCACAAAAACTGAATGATTATCACTAAAAAAAAAAAAAAGAAGAAGTATCTTCAATAAGATGATTTCAGAGTTATGCAATCCTAACCTAAGTCCTAACAAACCTCAAATAAAAATTTGTTTTTTTTAAATTTGTAAGACTTATTTGTTCAATTATCTCAGATTCATAATTTCATAGTACAGATTCTACAGAATACATAATATATTGTATAAAGCTCCAAAAAAAAATGGTAAGCGAAATAAAGTCTTAGAGGTATCATTTAATGAAAGATGTAAAACTTACAGAAATTCTCTGAATCTTGCGTAACTTGTCAATAGACTCAGCAACGTTGCCGACTTGCTGTAAACTAAAAATATAGAGGTTTTTATCGATGGTATTTTTCTGCTTATACAACCTTTGGTCTGTGAGAGAGAGAGGGGGGGAAACGTATAGTTGGTGAAAACAAGGAAAGAAAAAGACAAGATTGACATGGAAAGGAAGGGATAAAATTAACAACTTAACATGGTGTACCGTGTAATCTCTCCAATTCATATATTTGGTCGGGAAGCATGGACATTGGAAAGGTAAGGATATAATAAAATATTAAAAAGTAATAGTGTAATCTAATCAATCTATATATTTGGTCGGGAAACTTGAAAAAGAAAGGATAAAGTTATAATATAATATTAAAACATAAGCTCATGCATCAATGAGATTACACCACCAGTAATGTAAAGGGGTTTTGATTATCTTCAAAATGTTAGGTCAGGTCGGGTCTAACGGTTGACATGCATGTAAACCCAACACCCGAACCGAAAAGTTATAAATTTTACATACTTCACCCATTACCCACCCAATTAACTAGCGAAACCGACCAAATGTCATCAGGTCGGCCGGTTCGGATTGGGTTGACGGGTCGGATAAATTTTTGAACAGCCCTAATTAAACATAATATGAAACTAACAATTAGCTAATGAAGACATGTAGATTGCACTTTTAGAGTGCAATTAGGGAATCATCGAGGATGTTCTCATTCAAGTGGACAATGTATACTACCCAGTTGACTTCATTGTGTTAGACACCCAACCAGTGGAGGTCGAGTCCTCTAAGCATCACATTCTTGTCATCCTAGGACTACCCTTCCTTGCAACCGCAAATGCTATTATTCATTGTGGGAATGGGTTACTTAAGCTTTCCTTTGGCAATATGACCCTAGAGATGAACATATTTACGGTGGGTAAGCAAAGAGGGGAGGTAGAACATTGAGGAAGTAGATTTCATTGAGTCTATTGTCCAGGAGCATGTGGACCGCGAGTTCATGAAAGATCCTATTAAGAGGGCTCTAGTCTGGAATGAGCCTAATGACCAACTGGAGTCCAAGTGTATGAGTTTTAGGAACCAACATAGGGTAGGGGAAGGGAGTGAACCTTGCATGCAAGTGGGTCATTGGAACCCCGTGTTTAAACCCCTTACCTCAAATGCCATGAAACCAATCCCATTTGAACAGAATCCACCCATTCCAGAGAAGAAACCCTTACCATCTATCTTAAAATATGCATTCTTAAGTGAGGGTGAATCCTATTCAGTTGTTGTATCCTCTAGGCTGTCTAAAGGCCAAGAGGAATCATTGTTAAGAGTGCTTAAACGTCGTAGAAAGGCTTTAGGTTGAACTATATTTGATCTTCACGGAATTAGCCCTCTCATGTGTACTCATCATATATATTTGGAGGAAAAAGTAAACCTGTGCGTCAAATGCAAAGACGCTTGAACCCGAATATGAAAGAGGTAGTTAGAGGAGAAGTACTGAAACTTCTCGATGCGGGTATCATATACCCCATTTCTGATTCTAAATGGGTTAATCCAACCCAAGTTGTCCCTAAAATGTCAGGAGTTACGATAGTGAAGAATGAGCTGAATGAACTAGTTCCTACTAGGATTCAAACAGGTTGGAGAATGTGCACAGACTACCGCAAACTCAATGCAGCCACTAGGAAAGACCACTTCTCACTTCCATTATTGGACCAAGTCCTAGAACAAATAGAAGGCCAAGCATTTTACTATTTCCTAGATGGTTATTCCGGCCATAACCAAAAAGAGGTCGCACTAGAGGACCAGGATAAGACTACCTTCACGTGCCATTTTGGCACTTATGTGTACAAGAGAATGCCCTTTGGCCTATGCAATGCACCGACCCCTTTTCAAAGGTACATGATGTCTATTTTTAGCGACATGGTGGAAAAGATCCTTGAAGTGTTCATAGATGACTTTTCAGTATATAGGGACACTTTTCAGGCCTATCTAGAACACCTTGAGCGAGTTTTAGAGAGATGCGAGCAGAGCAATTTAGTGCTCAATTGGGGGAAGTGTCACTTCATGGTGACATAGGGCATAGTTCTAGGACAGATAGTGTCCACCAAGGGGATAGAGGTAAATCAATCCAAGGTCGAGTTAATACAACATCTTCCTATCCCTAAAAGTGTCAAAGACATTAGATCTTTTCTTGGGCATGCCGGATTCTACCGACGTTCCATTGAAGGGTTTAGTATGATTTCGAGACTTTTATACCACCTTCTTTCACAAGATGTGTCATTTGTGTGGACACCGCAATGCCAAGAAGCCTTTGATCACTCCCTAAAAGGGTGATACTTAACTACAAGTACACGGTTGCGATGTAGTAATAATTTCTCATAAGTACGAGGTCGATCCCATAGGGAAGATGGTTTACATAAATAGGAAAACTTACCGTGGATCAAAAATCTTAGGAAAAACACTCCAATAAACAAAAATCTGATTTTAGGTTGAGAAAAGATTTGTTATCTAATTTAAACTAAGAAATAAAGAAAAAGTCCTTGAATCAATTGATCCAACCAATTGCGTCTCTTGGAATTTCGAAGGAGATAATTTAATTACTCAAATCCTTCGACTACATCGCAAGTCTCGGATTCGGAAGATTTAGCAATAAAAACAAGTGTTCTTCAAAACTTCAACTTCCAGAATAAATCGGATTGTTAGAATCAAGGACGTGCATCATTGGTTCGTGCAGCGCATATACTGAACCCAACTCATGTATAAACGTTACAAGGCAGCGTATATACTGAGTGTGGTGTTCACGCATAAGCGTTACCGAACATAATAGGACGCCTAGATTTTCAAAGGTTTCTAGAACGAAGAAGAAGAAGAAAGAAAATCAGAAAATTTAACTTTAAAACCAAGAACATACCTCCTTCGTTCATCTAAGATCTTCAATTAATCTTTATAATTGATCCCAAGATGGAATCTAGCTACTCATCATAATCATAGATATGTAAAGTTATATGTAAATTTATTGAAAGACTGAGTAATCTGATTACAGAAATTAAAAACTGAATGAAAACTATGAATAAACTACTCTAATCTACTCCTAAAACCCTAGAAAAACGTCAATCCTAGCAAATCCCTAGAATTCTTCTCCTCCTTCAAAACATAAAACTCCTAAGTCTATTCTAATACTTCCTAATCTATCTACAACTAAAAATTGAGTTAATCTATAAATCCCGTCGTCAGTCGTACAGACGACTCCTACTGAGTGCTCAAATGGGCTAGGTCCCCTCACTAAAGATTTAGATCTCGAAAAGTTATATGAAATCGACACATTATGGGCCTGAATAGCCTTTCTGGTTCGAGAGAAATGGACTTTCAAAATGTCAGCTCTGTATGCTTCAGCAGCTTGTACCACAACTTCAACAGCTTATACCTTGACAGCAACCTCTTGAAACCTATGATTAAATTGCATTCAAAATCATTCCATTTAAGCTCAAAATCATTCAAACGCAACTGTGAACTGTTCAAACGCCCTTACTGACCGTTCAAACAGACTTCTAACGCTCTTCGGATGGCTTTTATGCTCTCTGAATCTATCGAATGATCTTCGAACCTAATTTTAGAGTTACACCATTTGATGTACCATTCGAACGCAATTGTGCACCGTTCGAACGCACTTCGAATGCCGAATCCAATTTAGAGTGAATTTCTCCTTTTTAACCTAAAATTCCTGAAAACATACATAAAACTAAGTTAGTAACGAATTAGGATTAAAACAACATAATTAAACCTATTCTAAGGCTAACAAATAACTAATTAAAGCATGTAGATGGTACTTTTAGAGTACAATCACACCCCCCAACTAACCTTTTGCTAGTCCCTAGCAAAATACTAAAACCAAAAACATATCTCCACTTTCGTGAGAGTCACGAGTGCATTTAGCATATGCACCAAACCTTTAAAACCCTAGGTTACCCCTAGTAGACGAGTGGTGTCTCGTGCGGGCTTACAGTGATGAATACCCACAAACATCTATCCACGTAATGTCAATACGATATCAAAGAATATGAAACATGTATTAACCTCATTCAAGTCAAGTCTCAATCCACCTAGATCATGAATCAATGCAAGGTAAAGGCATAAAGCATTGAAGAAATAGACTACATTGGAGTGTACTACCAATGGTATATAATTCTAATGTCTCGTAACTCATACAATTATGTCCTGTATGTTTTGATCCAAGTTTCACTGGGCATACACTCAACGTTAAATATAAACACACAGGGTCTCTCCATGAAAAGCTCATTTTAAGAGTAAATATATAGGACATGCAAGTAGAGCAACTCCAATTAGCAAAAATCGATAAGTTACAGGTGTATCGACTTTGCATAGCTTCATGAAATAATATTTACTGTTTAAGTACAATTAGAGAATTGACATTGATGGCTTATACACAATTGAATTAAAGATTCATGTAATTTCAAATATTCTAAGGCCATGTGAAAGAAGAGCCATATAAGAGGATAAAAAGCGGTAATAGATTTCAACATATGCATGCGCATTACACATGATGATCATTGAACATTCACTTTCAAACTTCCAACTTTTGAATAACTTTCGAACTTTTTTTTTTTCATCTTCCTTCACTTCCTTTTTATTTGAATTTTTTTTTCTTTTTCAACTCCTTTTCATCCCTTTCTTTTCTTTTCTTTACTTTTCAACTCCATACACTTTCAACTTCACAAATATAGAAGCAATGCACCAACTCCAGAATTTAGCATTGAGAAACTTTTAAGCTCATGTGTATATAAATATCGAGAAAGAAATATAAGCATGAATAGCTCAATGGAACGAGATGACCTCTACTTTTATAATTCGAAAACGACATCAAATCAAAACTTCAAGGGTGTATAAGATGTCAATAAATCCAACTAATACTCAACATGTAAACCAAAATCAAGCATAATGAGGCTATTCAATGAATGAAGATCAATAAAATAACCTTGAATAAATGTAAATCACTCTCAAAAGGCGATAAATAGGCTCTAAAGTTTACAAAGTATAAAATCTCCACCTTATAAGGACATGCATGCACAAGAGAGAAACATAAAAAAGATAATATAACACACTAGTACACAACCATGTAAACTCTCTCTTATAATGGTTTTATGACAAAAAATTACAATATATCACAACATAACTGTGAATCAATAATAAACTCAAACTTAGTCTAATGCATGACTCAAAGTATCCTCGACATCGTAAATGCATTCACATGAATATAGATATGGTTCCTCAAGATAATCCCCAACACTTCCAATCATAACAATAAACATAAAGAGTATATAGAAAAGTGTGAGAAATACAAACCAAAGTACTGAACCATATGATACATCAAACTTTTACCAAAGACTTTCAAGTGTTCAAAAGATAGATCAATCATGAACTAATACCTGAAAATTACTAAATAAAGCATAACAAGGTTTGATAGAATATAACTATTTTTGGAATTTTTTTTAATTGTTTAATTTTTTTTATATAAACAAAAAGAACAAAACAAAATAAACAAAAAGAATAAAACAAAACAAAAAGACTAATAGGCTCCCTTCCCCCCAACTAGAATAATGCAATGTCCTTAATGCATTAAATAAAGAGAAACAAAAACATGAATCCATGAAAAAGGAATGGAAAAACCCGATGGGACAACACCCTCCCCTCAACTAGGGAAGAACTCTAAAAACAAAACAAAAGAAAGCAAAAACTACTTAACTACTCCTACACTACCATAACACACAAGAGAAGACTATCCAACACCACATCGATAGTGTTTGCTTGCATGGAGCCACTTACCATTTACCATTAGTAATGAGTTCAACATTAATAAATATACATATTTACGAATATTATAAAGTCCAAAATCATACAAATCACTCATGCAAGTTTATAAAGGATAAAAAATAAAAATAGAATCTTGCATGATAGGGATGTTAAAGCTCAATTCATGTTGAAAAGGAGTATGGGATATATTACTCTCCATTACTCCTTTCTCGGTCACCTGTTCTTGTTGGGAGTCCTTAATCTTGGGCTCCTCTCTCTTGGGTTCCTCTCCTTCACTCTCCATTATTTCGTCCTCCTTCACCTATTCTCTAGGTATCACTTCCCTCAATTCAGACACCTCAGGAAGAACAAGTACCTCTTCTTCAACCTCATCTTCATCATCATTCACCCAAAGAACGTCTTCCCTTGGATCAGACACCGTGGGAACGTGGATGTTCTCTATTTCATGTTCAGTCTTAAGGGTGATAATGGAGAGACCTTGTTCATGACTACTCATATATAGAATCGCGAACATTTCATGTGTAGGATCATCTTGAGGTTGAGCCAGAGGCTCTTCCTCCTCGTGATCCATTGCCTCGTGTGATAATAGGGCCACTCGTTAAGTTAGTTCATCTAATTCCCGACGAATTTGTACAATAGTGTTAGTTTGTACCTCTATATTAGTATCCTCGAACCCCGAGGACAGACCTGTGTGATATGGC
Organism: Euryodendron excelsum; assembly: GCA_033060915.1. Classification (NCBI taxonomy): domain Eukaryota; kingdom Viridiplantae; phylum Streptophyta; class Magnoliopsida; order Ericales; family Pentaphylacaceae; genus Euryodendron; species Euryodendron excelsum. Next base: position 9,565,271 of record CM065395.1, read on the forward strand.
ATATAAGATAACTATATGTTCTTTTGATTCTCTACCAAAGGTTGATAAGATAATGAAGGATATGTCTCGTAAAACATGTAAGGTGAAGTAGAAAATGTATATGAATCATAAGCATATGGTGGAGACGAAGATGGTACATAGTAGTACGGTTGTTGTGGTAGTTGTTTATAAGAAGTATATGGTGAAGCTTAAGAGCTCCACTCCAAATAATTTGGAGGTAGATAATAATCTTATGGTTGTGCTGTGTATGAATCAGGACTTGTAGCAAGAAAATTCCAAGGATAATCCATGAAAAAGATGTATGCAAGACCAACCAACAAATATATGAAAATAACCTATACTCCCAATCCCACAACAATGATGCACAAACCCAATGTGACCAAAAGAAATACAAAAATAAGTGCTCAAAAATAAAAGATGGAACGAAGTTACCCAAACGAGTTATTGAGTTCCATCGTGTTTGGAGAATGATGGTGAAGTGCTTCCTCCAAAATAGAATCTCTAAGGCTCGTCCACCAACATAGAACGCAGCCTCCCCAACAACGGTGCCAAAAATTTGATTGCTCCCTAAAAGGGTGATACTTAACCACAAGTGCACGGCCGTAATATAGTAATAATTTCTCATAAGTACGAGTTCAATCCCACAGGGAAGATGTTCTATGTAAATAGAAAAACTTACCGTGGATCAAAAATCTTAGGAAAAACACTCCAATAAATAAAAATCGGATTTTAGGTTGAGAAAAGATTTTTTATCTAATTTAAACTAAGAAATAAAGAAAAAGTGCTTGAATCAATCGATCCAACCAATTGCGTCTTTTGGAATTCTAAAGGAGAAAATTTAATAACTCAAATCCTTCGACTACATCACAAGTCTCGGATTCGAAAGATTTAACGATAAAAACAAGTGTTCTTCAAAACTTCAACTCCTAGAATAAATTGGGTTGTTAGAATCAAGTTCGTGCATCATCGGTTTGTGCAGCGCATATACTAAACCCAACTCATGCATAAACGTTACAAGGCAGCGTATATACTGAGTGTGGTGTTCATGCATAAGCGTTACCGAACATAATAGGAGGCCCAGGTTTTCGAAGGTTTCTAAAACGAAGAAGAAGAAGAAAGAAAACCAAAAAATTTAACTTTAAAACAAAGAACATACCTCCTTAGTTCATCTAAGATATTCAATTAATCTTCACAATTGATCTCAAGATGGAATCTACCTACTCATCATAATCATAGATATGTAAAGTTGTATGTAAATTTATTGAAAGACTAAGTAACCTGATTACAGGAATTGAAAACTGAATGAAAACTATGAATAAACTACTCTAATCTACTCCTAAAACCCTAGAAAAATGTCAACCCTAACAAATCCCTAGAATTCTTCTCCTCCTTCAAAACTTAAAACTCCTAAGTCTATTCTACTACTTACTAATCTATCTACAACTAAAAATTGAGTTAATCTACAAATCCCGTCGTCAGTCGTACAGACGACTCTCACCAAGTGCCCAGATGGGCTGGGTCCCTTCACTAAAGTTGTAGATCTCGAAAAGTTATATAAAATTGACATATTACGAGCCTGAATAGCCTTTCTGGTTCGAGAGAAATGGACTTCCAAAGTTTTAACTCTGTGTGCTTTAGTAGCTTGTACCACAACTTCAGTAGCTTGTACCTTGACAGCAACCTCTTGAAACCTATGATTAAATTGTGTTTGAAATCATTCCATTTAAGCTCAAAACCGTTCAACCGCAATTGTGAACCGTTCGAACGCCCTTGTTACTAGTTCAAACGGACTTCTAACACTCTTTGGACTGCTTTTACGCTCTTTGAATCTATCGAACGGTCTTCGGACCTGATTTTAGCATGACACCGTTTGACGTACCATTCAAACGCAACTGTGCACTGTTCAAACACCCTTGCCTACCATTTGAACGCACTTCGAACGTCGAATCCAATTTAGTGTGAATTTCTCCTTTTTAACCTAAAATTCCTGAAAACATACATAAAACTAAGTTAGTAACAAATTAGGATTAAAACAACACAATTAAACGTATTCTAAGGCTAACAAATAACTAATTAAAGCATGTAGATGGTACTTTTAGAGTACAATCAGCCTTTGACAAACTCAAAGGGCTTCTAACCACTGCACCAATTATTAGGTCACCCGATTGGTCTTTACCGTTCAATTTGATGTGTGATGCGAGTGACTACGCGGTGGGGGCTGTTTTTGGGCGAAGGGTCGACAAGAAACCTTACGTGATATATTATGCTACCAAAATCCTTAATGATGCCCAATTGAATTATACCACCACAAAAAATAGCTCATTGCCGTGGTTTTTGCACTGGACAAGTTTAGATCGTACTTAGTCGGATCACTTATTATTATATACACTGATCACTCCGCAGTTAAGTACCTCTTGAGTAAACCCAATGCGAAATCCCGACTCATCCTGTAGATTCTCTTACTGCAAGAGTTTCATATTGAAATTCGAGACAAGAAAGGGGTTGAAAATGTAGTAGCCGATCACATGTTGCAGATCTGTACTAATGGGGAAGCCCAAGATCCCCTTCCCATCAACAAACACTTTCCAGATGAGCATTTATTCCAAATCATTGCACATACAAGCACAACAACCCCGTGGTATGCTGATATTGCAAACTACTTAGCCACCGGTAAGATACCATCATAATCAGAAGTTCTTTAGAAATGTGAGGTATTTCTCCTTGGAAGATCCTTGCTTGTTTAAGTACTGCCCCAATCAAATTGTTCGTCGGTGTGTTCCCGATGCTGAGGTAAAAAGCATAATAGAGTTTTATCATTCACAGGCGTGTGGTGGGCACTTTTCATCACGTAAAACTGCTGCAAAGATTTTGCAAAACGGTTTCTATTAGCCCACCTTGTTCCATGATGTCCATACCTTTTGCACATCTTACGATAGATGTCAACGGTTAGGAAGTCTATCTCGGAGGCACATGATGCCTCTTACCCCTATCATTATTCTAAAGGTCTTTGATTGCTGGGGTATTGACTTTATGGGACCGTTTCCTAACTCGTGTGGCTATATCTATATTCTAGTGGCAATAGACTACGTGTCCAAATGGGTAGAAGCCATACCAGCCCGTACCAATGACCATGTTGTTGTGGTCAAGTTCTTAAAGGAGTATATTTTCTCTAGATTTGGTATGCCTTAAGCTATCATCAATGATGGTGACTCCCACTTTTGTAACCAACCCGTAGGTCTCTTAATGAGAAAGTACGGGGTGATTCATAAGGTTGGTACACCTTATCACCCCCAAACACAAGACCAAGTTGAGTTAGCGAATAGAGAGATCAAACAAGTCCTTGAGAAAACTATTAACCCTAATCGAAAGGATTGGTTCCTGAGATTAGTGGATGCATTATGGGCATATAAGACTGCATATAAGACCATCCTAGGGTTATCTCCATATAGACTAGTGTACGGGAAAGTGTGTCACCTTTCGATTGAAACAGAACACAAAGCGCATTGAGCAATCCGTCAATTTAACATGAGTCTTGATAAGGCAGGTCCTTTACGATAATTGCAACTCAATGAACTCGAGGAGATTAGGAATGATGCTTATGAGAATGCAAAAATCTCTAAAGCAAAGATGAAAACCATGCATGACCAAAACATCTTGCGTAAATCTTTCAAAGTTGGTCAAAAAGTCCTTCTATACAATTCCTGGTTACATTTGTTTCCGAGTAAGCTTCAGAGTCGTTAGTCTGGACCTTTTGTAGTGCGAAGTGTCACCTCTTATGGTGCAATTAAAATTGAGAACCCCAAGAATGGTAATGCTTTCAAAGTCAATGGGCATCGTTTGAAGCCCTATCTTGAGAAGTTTGGGGGTGAGGTCGAACGTGTGGATCTCAAGGATCCACCCCCTCTTAATCCGTAGTACTCTTTTAAACAGCGAGTTGTAGACCTTGTATTTTTCTGTAGACTATTATCACTACTTCTACTATTTTGTTTTCATATTTTTCATAGTTCTTTCGGTTGTTTTATTTTATTTTCTCTTTCTTTTTATTGAGTCTTATTTTTCTTTGTTTTGGGTGGTTTGGTTTTTCTTAGGTTTTTCTTGACTAGTTCCCTTAGCATTCCTAGCGCGCGTTTGATGGCATCTCTTAGAACCATGTTATCCAAAAGGGGTCATAAACAAAGTCGAACAGAAGTTGAGCGGTTTGCCAATTCACGAGAAAGGGACATGTTCATGGCAAATTTCAATGGTCATGAAGTCCTTATAGAGCGTCGTGTCCACTTATTTGAATTTGTGGACGACTTTATACGAGCTAACTTCATACATAGGGGATGGTTTCATATGTTTGGCCGAGAAGGGGCTGTGAATGTTGATATGGTTCGGGAGTTTTATGCGTATTTGTCTCATACCTCTCATCCTGAGCTCATCTTGACCTCTACTGTGAGGGGCTGCACCATTACCATTGCCAAAGAGGATGTTTGTCATCTCCTATGCCTACCGTCCACTTGCCATCATGATTATCTTCTATTCCCTCATTCTCCACCTTTCAGTGAGGAACTTCTTATAAACTTCATATTACCTCTATTCCTTGGCAGCAGTCTACAATTCCAATGGCATCTTTGAAGCGTAAGTACTAAGTACCAAATGCTAAACTTGATAGTTGCTACCAACATCATTCCCAAGAAGCGTTCTGTCACTACTGCACACCGCTCCCATTGTGTGTGGTTGTATATTATTGGTAAGGGGTATGCTGTTGATCTTTTGAATCTTATTTTGAAGGCCATTATGGAATCTCGTTTCTCCTATGAGCCTATGCCATTCGGTCTCTTAATCGATGATTTTTTGAGAGCTGCTCGAGTCCCTATTTTATCTGCCGACACTATTCAGTATTCTGGCTATCCAATTTTCGAGGTAAACATTTCCCTTAAGCATCCAACAGAAGCTGATGAACCATCTTATTCTCTCGAGGACTTACGCTCTCAGATTCAAGACTTAAAGGCTGAGATTGAGATGCTAAGGACTCGTGATGCTGTTTAGCTTTGACTCTATGTTTTCTCTTCAGCTTTATAGTGTGTAGGGAACTAGTTTTGTTTTTTTCTCTAGTTAGTTGTTTTGTGAATTTCTTTTCCATTGTATTGTGGACGTATAACTTTAGATCTTGGTACTTTACATTGGTAAAATTATTGTGGCTTATGTTTTCATTTTTCCCCTTTGTCCATTTATGTTCTAAGGCCTCGAGGACTTGGCCTGCCTTTAATTGGGGGGGAGAGCTCTGTGTTTTCGGTAAGTGTTAATTTTTTTTTTAATTTTTTTTTCTTTCTTTTCACTTTTTTTTTTCGATTTTTATTTTTTGGTTAAGCGTTTGAAGCTGCATTAGACGGTAGTTCAAATGGTAGCGTTCGAAGTTGCGTTCGAATGGCCGTCGAACGCGTTTCCTGTTTCTATATATAGGGCGTCCGAAGTTAAGTTAGAACTCATTTCAAACGTGAGACAAATGAGAATTTGAGAGTTTTCTGAGTTTCTGAGATAGCGAAGCCCTGCCAGAGCTCAAGCATAGGTTTGCGTTCGTGCTTCATCATCCATTGCTACCCTAGGTATTACTCTTAAGCCTTCTTTGTGTATTGTTCTACATTCTTAGAATAGTGTTATACTTTAGCTATTTCCATTGTCATGGTTGGTCGAGCTAGCTAGGATGGTAGAGCTGGTAGGGGTAAAGGCCGAGGCTTGGTATTACTGCCTCCCCTAGCATATAATGTTGAGAGATTTATTAATGAGGCTGCCTCGGATGCCTTTACTGAGATTTGGAGTGTGAGGAGCTACCCTAGCGAGCGGCAGTTTACTCTCTATGCTTTTAAAGGTGGTGTTTATCATTGAGAGGAGTTTATTACTAGGAAGTGGGTCCCATTAGCGCACTTTCAGGGGTCTATGTGTTCATACTGATCGCCGAGTTCATGGCGAACATTGGTAGGACTATTACCACTCTGGGGCAGGAGGTGATTAAGTCGTGGGTGAGAGAGCATCAGATTAGGATTACTCTGAGCACTTTCGCTCAGATATATCAGCTGCCCAGAGTTGTTGAAGTGCAGTTTAGCTACCCGGCTGAAGGGGCACCAGATTTTGATGTTGTATCTACAGAGGTATGCATTATTGGGACACAGTGGGTAGATCGACAGCAATTACCTATGAGGATGCTTGCACCACGTTACCGGCCATTGTTTTTATTCTCGTGTCATTCACTCCTTCCTATCACGCATCATACTGAGGTGAGTCAGTTGAGGGCATCTCTTCTTTGGGCCATAGGTACTCATAGGACTATTGATTTGCCGATATTCATGTTTATGGCGTTATACACTGAGTTTGCATATCCTAGAGCATAGGGGGCCATTCCTTTTGGTTGTCTTCTCACTTTTGTGATAAAGGAGGCCGAGGTCAGTATTATCCCAAGATTACTTTGGGCTCAGTAGTTGTTGATTATAAACACATCGAGTGTGAGATGTTCGGAGGGACATTTACCTCCCCCATATGAGCAGGCGCCAAAGCAGTAGGCAGAGGGAGCTTAGCCTACACAGCAGCCGAGTGAGGTTCTTAGTATTCAGCTTCTGTTGGAGAGACTTGAGCAACAGCCTCAGACATTGGCAGCCCATGGTGTTATATTAGAGCAGCAGAGTCAAGCCCTTATACAACAGGGACTTATGCTTGAGAGGCTTGAGGCTGCCATGGTTGAGAGAGCAGTCGTACAGGAGCAGCATACAGATCATGTTACTATGTTAGAGGGTCGGATTCATGCTCAGCAACCTTGAATCAAATAATGGTTTTAGTTCATTGCATGGATCATTGGATGTGGCCACCACCTGCTAGGGGTGACGAGGATGATGAGAGGTAGAGTTTAGATATTGTGTTGTGTTTCTTTTATGTTCATATCATCTTATGTATCTAAAACTCAGTTACACATTAATGGATATATACTTTGTGTTATTTTGTTCATATGGCCAATATTTTGTTATCCTTGTTTATTATACTTCAAACCTTATCATGTTTTATAGATCAATCTCAAGTGTGGCAGTATGTTGATTACTTTTTAGACATTTGAGTTCTTCGGTAAAGGTTTGAGTATCTTATGATTTGATTATCATGGTTTGTATCTTTAGCACATTTATCCGTATTTACATTGATTAGTTCTTATTTATGATGGATGTGTTGGAGAGGATTTTTTATGTGAACCATATCTATATTTACGATTACAATGTTGAGGATAATTGAAGTCATGTATTAGGCTAAATTTGAGTTGTTATCGATTCACCTTTGTGTTGTGATGCACTACAAGTTTTTGGCATAAATCCGTTATAAAAGAGAGCTTACATTGTTATGCACTACTAGTATATGATATTTTGATGTTTCTCTCTTGTACATGCATGTCCTTATAAGGTAGAGATTTTATACCGTGTGAGCTTTAGAGCCTATATATCTTCTTTTCAGAATGACACACATTTACTCAAGGTTGATTTATTAATTTTTCATTCGTTCAATAGCTTCATTATGCTTGATTTCGATTTGCCTGTTAAGTAGTAGTTGGAGTTCTTGACATCTTATATTCTTTTGAAGTTTTAACTTAATATTTTTTGGATTTTAGGTTGAAGCCCATTTATTCATGTGCGCCAGTCATGTTATATATCTCTCTTGATGCTCATATACACAGAAGGTTGAAAAGTTTGCCAATGCTAAACTCTAAAGTGGTGCATTGCTTTTATAGTTTTGAAATTGAAAAGTCTATGGAGTTGAAAAGTGTTGATGAAGTAAAGAAAGAGAATTGAAAAAGAAAAAGAAAAGAAAGAAAATATAAAAAAGTAAGGAAAGTTGAAAAGTCCAATATTATTGCAGGGTTGGGGATTTGGAAGTGTGTTGAGTCTTATTATATCTTCTTCTTTTTCCATTCTAGGCTCTTCTTTCGCATGGCCTTAGCATATCCGAAATTACATGAATTATCAATTCTTTTGAGTATAAGTCATCATATATCAACTCTTTAGTTGTTATTTGAACCGTAAATGTTCTTTCATGAAATTATGCCAAGTCAATACACCTATAACTTATCGGTTTTGATGCTTGGAATTGCTCTTTTGCATGTCTTATACATTTACTCTTATAATGAGCTTTCTAGTGAGAGACCCTAAGTGTTCATGTTCAAAGTTAAGTGTATGCCTTGTGAGATTCGGATCGAAGCATAAAGGACATAATTGCGTGAGTTTGAGACCTTAGAGTATATACTATTGGTAGTACATTTCAATTTAATTTCCTTTCTTCAATGCTTTTATGTCATTACCTTGCAATGATTCATGGTTTAGGTGGATTGAGATTTGACTTAAATAAGGTTAATACATATTTCATGTTTTTGTACTATTATATTGACATTACATAAATAGATGTTTGTGGGTATTCATCACTGTAAGCCCTCACGAGACATCACTCGTCCACTAGGGGGAATCTAGGGGTTTAAAGGCTTGGTATATATGCTAAATGCACTCATGACTCCCACGAAAGTGGAGATATGTTTTTAGTTTTAGTGTTTTGCTAGGGACTAGCAAAAAGTCAGTTAGGGGGTGTGATTGTACACTAAAAGTGCAATCTACATGCCTTAATTAGTCAATTATTAGCCTTCTAATATGTTTAATTGTGTTATTTTTAATTCTAATTCGTTACTGACTTAGTTTTATGTTCTAACCAAAATGGGATTCGGCGTTTGAAGGGCGTTCAAACGGTATACAGTGGCATTCAAACGGTAAGTCAAACAGGTTCACGCCAGATTCAGGTTTGAAGTGCGTTCAAAATATACAAAGAGCAGATTTTTTGTCCAAAGTGCATTCGATATACCGTTCGAACGATTGTCCAGTACGTTCGAACGGTATCACGGGTGCTCGAATGGTTGTGTGAATATGCAGATTTTTGGAGGCCTATAAAAGCTAGGTTTGTTGTTGATTTTAGGGTTAGCATTTTTTACTTTGTTGTAGGAGTAGCAGAAACAGTAATAGATACGTATATTATTCTTATTTCTAGTAAAGTTTTCATAGTTCTTCGTTATTATTGTAATCAGATTTTCAGGTTTGCAATCAATATATTCAGTTTACTTTTATGCAAATTGTGTTTATACTATAAAGATGAGTAGCTAAATCTTTTCGTCTCAGGATCAAAAGTGAAGATCAATTGAATATTTTGGATGAATGAAGGAGGTATGTTATTGATTTTAAAGTTAAATCTTCTAGTTTTTCCTTCTTCTTCTTCTTCGCTCTAGAACTTTCGAAAACTTGGACGTTTGATTATATTCCGTAATGTTTATGCGTGAATCTATATTCAGTATATATGCTACACGAATCGATGGTACTCGTCCTTAATTCAAACAACCTGATTTATTCTAGAAGTTGAAGTTTTGAAGAACCCTTATTTTTATCGTTTAATCTTCCGAATCCGAGACTCACGACATAGTTGAAAGATTTGAGTTATCAAATTATCTCTTTCGAAATTTCAAGAGACGCAATTGATTGGATCAACTGATCCCAGTACCAATAGTTCAAAACTACATATTTTTCAAGTTAATTACTCTTGAGTTTGAATTAGTTTAGATAAATACACCTTCTCAAAATAATCAGATTTTTATTTTTCTTTTAGAAGCAAGTCGTAGGATTTTCGTAAGCAAATGGGAGAAGTGTTTCAGTTCTTGCGGTTCTGTGTAACCTGCTCCCTGTGGATCGATCTCGTACTTCTGAGTTATACTACTCTGCTGTCCTACACTTAAGATATCTCGAGCACACATTTGGAGGCTGAGTCACCAATCAAGTGTTTCTCCATTACTGCTTTGTTTTTGGGATTAGTTTGTCAAATTTTTTCAAGCTCATGTGCTTGGACAATTTTGATCGCTTTCCATTTTCTCCTTGTTAGTGACTTGATCTACTTAATACATCCAAGAGTAGGTGCGGCAAAGTAGTATTCAATAATAATCCAGTAAGAACAGGGTCGAACCACCGAGAACGATTATCCAAACATATAAAGTTAGCGCTATAATTCATCCACGGTAAAAAATTAGATACCAACTAAGTCATGTTTAATACCGTAGCATTGCAATGGTTTCAATTGGAACTTAAACCAACCTAGCTGAATTCCACCATGAATAGTACCGATGAGATATGGATAGTTGGTGTAAAAAAAATAGTAACAAAAATAAAATAGTTTGTTTTGGGAGATTTGATGATTGTTGAACTGGAATTTTAAATTAAAATTAATAAAACGGTCTTGGATCCAATTGATCCGATCACCCGATTCACTTGAAATTTCAACAAAGATTATGTAACTCAAATCATTAGTTTCGTCTTGAGCCTTTGATTCGAAAGATTTAACGATTAAAACAAAATTTAATAATAATTAAATATAGATTAATAAAATTAAATTCATATACTCATACCATCGATTTGTCCAATAACTATACCAAACTAAGATTTGTGCATAGAAATTATCAAACTTAGTTAAGAATTTAAGTTTTCTCAAAGATCTAGACTTTAATTATCAAGAATTGAAGGATTTTAAAGATAAACAATGAAAACCCAATTACCTACATTGATATTCCAAGATCCTTGGATGATCTTCACAATTGACTCCAAGAAAAGAAAAACTAGCTACTCATGGCAATGAAAAGACTTGGCTCGAAAAAAAATGACTTCATAAATAGTTGGAAGCTCCTACATGTACCTCTCTCTTGCCTCCTCTTCCCAAGCTTGGTCTTGGTGTTGCTAGTTATATACTCACAAGGTGAAGCCATTCATTCCCTACAATAATGCATTATTCCTTTCTTTAATTATTAATTTCTTTTTTTGTCTTCTTTCCATGTCAATTATCTTCTTTTCATATCAATTGCCATGTGAGTTGCCTTATTTCTATGTGAATTGCCTTCTTTTCATGTCAATTGCCATATGAGTTGCCTTCTTTCCATGCTAATTGCCTTCTTTTAATGTGATTTTGCTCCTTTTATTCAAAAGCAAAAACATATGTTGCTCGTTTTAGTGGAGTTTTTAGAAAATAATGTTTGCCCATATGAGTGGACTCCAATCAATAAAGACTCCTTTCTTTCCATGTAAGTTTACTCCCTCTTTTATCTAAAATCCTACAAAATGCTCAATAAAATTTATTAAGATTAAAACTAAATGAATTAAAACTATTTATAATTATTTTAATGCTAACAAACACAAAGTTAAGAACTTGTAATTATACTTTTATAATGTAATCACTACTCCTTTTCATATTTAATGAATTTTGCTGTTCAAAAAAAAAAATTAAAGAATTTGGCTAGGAATGTGCAAATGAATTTCACTAACATGAAAATCCTAGATGAGGGTTATCGATCTAATGAATAGTATTTAGTTTAAATCATCATCCCTAACATAGTTTCTTGTGCGTTTGTGTTGAACTCTAAGTTAGGGAGACTTTGAGTTTCTTCCTTCACTCCCAAGGATGGAACTAGGAATTTTTAACGAGCAAAATATAATGAAATTAATTTTTTTACCCTAACAGGGGTTTGAAAAATTTTAATATTGATGACAAATGTGTGTTTTTATAGCTAAATAATATAAATTAGAGTATAAATTACATGTTAAAGTCGTTTTTTTTTTCAATCCTATTGGAGGCAAGAAAAGATCAAAATATTCAAATTAATTAATTTCTGAAATGAAATATTAGTATTTGGTGGATGAGAGAAGGGAAGCAATAAGAGATATAAACAATTTAGAGGGGGAGGGGGGGGGGAGAGAGAGAGAGAGAGAGAGATTATATTTAAAAAGTTTGAGGCCATTAGAATTTTTACTAAATATAATTTGTATAATCAATATAGGAAACCAAACAAGATAGGGAACTAAGAAGGATAGACCTCGTGAAGATAACTTAGGCCTCGTGAAGATCTAGACTCAAAAAAGAGATCGGCATCATTGAAAGGAGATCGGCAATAATGAAAAGGAGATCGACAGTCAGTATTGACACCTAACTCAGATATGCTAACATTTAACTTCAAAGAATATCATAAATGGGGATCAACAACGATGAAAAGGAGATTGGTAGCAAGTACTGACAAGTCATTTGCCTAAGTTGAAAAAGAGGTCGGCAGCAAGTACTAACAAGCCATTTGTCCAACTTGGAAAGGAGATCAACAAAAAATGATGTCGGCAGTAAGTACTAACAGATTCTACAATGTGGCATGAAAAGATCTGGAGATCGGCTGAAAAGAAGATTGGCTGAAAGTGCTGACACATTGGTGGAATGGATTGACACATTGATGGAAGACCTTTCAACAAGATTATGTTCATAATATCATCTCAAAGAGATTGAAGATGTTCAAAGATGATGAAGATCTACAAAATACATGGATCCTCTATTTGAATATTTAAAAAATTCTTAGATCAATGGAAGAAGTTATGTTGATTGAAGAGCCCTACAAGTAAACAAATTGGATTGATTTTATCTTGAAGAGATTATAGGTGTTCTTAGAGATCAATATGCCTTAAAGAAGCTATTTTAAGCTTTAAAAGTCTCATTTTTGAGATCCTTGAAGAGATTGAAGACTTAGAAGAAGTTTAATAAGGACTTGCAAAAGTTAAAGTCTCTAAGCAAAAGAGTCGACTCTATATTCTTAAAGAGTTGACACATCAAAACAACGCCTTGGTGACGTCTGCTAAAATGCAAAAAGAGTTGACTCCTACTTCTCAAGGGTTGACACATTTGGACAGACAATTAAGGAAGCTGGCAACAGAACTAAAACAGTCGACCCCTTCAACAAAAGAGTTGACTCCTCGTCTATAACGGCTATAAATTTGAACGTTCTGTCAGTTCGATCTCACATTAAATGCACTCCCAACCACCAACAACAGCTAAAACCAATGCAAGACTATATATACAAGATCTTCACAGCATTTATACACAAGAATCTAAGAATTTAAGTACTGAATCACTGAGAACAAAGCTGAAAATTTGAGCCCTAACTGATACATTCTTTTTGCTGGGTTGTTGGGGTATTCATTGAACTTACACCTGCTTATACACTCTTGTTGAGAGTTACCTATTGTATAAATTTTATTTATTTTACTTGGGTGGGTTTGTAAACTTGTAAATTTGAGTGAAGCTTGGACAAAATCACTTAGGTCTTTGAGAACTTAGGAAAAGCTATTATAAAAGTGAGCTAGGCACTTAGGCAAATAGCACTTGCTATGTAAAGGAGTTTTTGTATAGTAGAAGGCTTTTAAAGGGATCTTGGGGGTGAGGTGATTTCACTTCAAAAGTGTAATATTAGTCCGCTAATTAGTTGTTTGTTAGCCTCAAGATGTTTATTAGAATAGGTTTTTAGCCATAAATTGCTTTAAACTAGTTTTCTCTGTATATTGTAGGTTTTTGGGACTAAAATGGCAAAAATGGGCTAAAAGTGCAGGTGGACCGTTCAGACGCACCGTTCGGATGGTGATAGACCATTCAGATGCACCATTCGGATGGTGATTTCACCGTTTGAACGCATTTCAGACGGCGCAGAATACCGTTCGAACCCTACAACAGAAGGCATGGTAAGTGAAAGGGGAGTTTCTAAAGTCATATTTCTGCATTCGAAGACCATTTGGATGGTCAAGCCAACTGTTTGAATGGTTATCTTACCGTTCAAATGCATATCAGACACGCGTCGAACTCGATTCGGACGGTTTGCACATTTTCTTCCTAAAACTTAACAGCAGCAGCAAAAAGAGGGAGATAATGTTTTGGGCGAGACTTCTAGCTAGGAAGAGGAGAAATCTGAGAAGAATGTTGGTTTTTGGTTATTTTTTGTTTAGATTTTGTAGTTAGGATTTTGAAAAAAATATTTAGGATAAAATCTTGCTAGATTTTTGCCTCATTCCTTATTATCCTCCTAATAATTTTCTTGTAATCTAAACAAGAGTTTTTGTTCAATAAATTCTAGATTTATAGCTTTAGATGATAGTTGTTTATTTTTTCAATCTTTCTTGTATGGATTTCTTTAACTAAATCCATTGTTTGGGTGCAAATGTAAAGATCCACCAAAGAAGACATGGGAAGTGAAAGAGAAGTTTCTAAATCTCATTAAATATTTGTGTTGTATTTATTCTCTATTTTTGGGAATTGGTTGTTGTGGAAAACTTAGATCTATAATCATGATTAAATTACTTGTGATTTATTTCTTAGAATATCTCAAAGGTGATTAAATCTAATTCCAATTTAATTAGAGAACTCTAGATTTTTAAAGCTAAATCTTCCAAATCAAGGATCCTTTGGAAGATCCTTGATTTGAGTTAACCCAAACTTCCCCTTCCCAAGTTCAGGCCAAAATTGGTAAGCTGAAGCAATTGCACCTAAACTTCCTTTTTATTCAATTTGAATCCCAATTTATTTTCACTCAAATTTTCATTGGTTTGACATTAATTTAGTTTTAATTGTTGCTTAGTTGTGGTAGAATTCTCAAGTTTACCAAATTGCTTTATTTAGATTTTAATTGTTCAAATTAGTGTTCTAATTGTTACTTTCAATTAATTGCTTAGTTCATAGTAGAAACTAATTCACAAACCCCTAAAAACTTTTTAATTAATTTTAGTCCCCATAGATTCAATACCATCCTTGTATTGTAATTTTAATTTGAATAATTCTTAAATTGTGCTTATTACTATTGCTAAATTTGCGCAAATACAATGGGCGAACACAATAATAGGGATG